>JAOBRD020976076.1:0-12039 GCA_027575215.2 Hydrozoanthus sils
ATCCGACCCCCACCTCCCCCCCTCCCCAATCCCCACCCGGGCTGTGATGACACCCCCAAAAAGCCCGGGCTAGATAGGGTTAACAAAGGCAATACAAAATAAATATTACTGACAATCACTCAGGGTTTAGGGATACATCGGAAACATTTTGAAAGCGAACTGATTTTAGACTGACAAGAGGTACTTCTTACTTAACGTTTTAAAGGTGAAAAACTAATCGTCGATTTTACGAAGACAATATAATTTAATATCTGTTAATGTTAACTTCAACCAAATAATCAGCGAATTTTCTAAGAAAAATACGCTATGAGCTCAGTGTAGATTCTTCGCTCGGCTGAGTTGATTTCCCTTCCATAGACTAATATAAAAATTATTAATTACTAAAACAGAAAGGCCGAGTTGCAAAATATAGATCTGAACCGAAATAACACTCTTGAAATTTGTTTAAATGAGTCATAAAACACTGAAAACCGTACAGTTAAAACTTGTAATGTTGCCCTATCTTTCAGCAGTATTTTAGGTTTTCATTTTATAAGTTTCCATTAAAAACACACCTTTCTTGTTTTCCTGCAGCGAAACGGTTTTATTTGACCTAAAGAATTGATTATCTATGATATCAACTCTAAAAGAAGACCGATGAAGCTTAACGTCGGTACTTGTACCAAAAGCCGGCACAAGCCACGAAGGCGCCATACTGGCTCTACGATGAAATGGTTTACAACTGAAGAGAAGAAGGAATGGAGGGAGCTAATATCAAAACAATGTAGGTGTTTCATTTTAAGCCGCCTTGCGAAAAAGTCAGGGGTCTGTGTGCCGTCAAGGAAGATAACTTTTTTGGACCCTTGTGGTAACTTCAAGGTCATCGGCGACTTTCCAATACAAAATACAATGACCATCCCAGCGAAGTGGCATAAAACAGGAATGTTGGGGGAGAAAGGAGGGGGGGGGGGGAGTGTTTGAAGGGCGGCAAGCGTCACTGGCACTTGATACAGCAATTATCCTTGTTATATTATCGTTGCATAATTTTATTCTTTTCATTCTTTTTGGATTACCCTTCATTAAATGGATATTGTACACGATATTATGAACATATTTTCTTTTGGCAGTTAATATCTACAACTCTAACCACGTTTTACTTGAGGTAAAAAAGCAACACTGTGTTGTCTAGGACGTTATAGTCGGAGCAATGTATTAACATTTGAATGGTCGATAACTTATCATATATTAGATTGGGGATACAAGGGCGGATACAGGATTTCAGAAAGGGGCCCGGTGGATATTCACGTCGATTTCAGCTTCAATCTTTTTGAAGGGCAAATATACATGTATCTACAAGGCAATAGAAGGGACAACTGGGTGTATGTGGGCTGTAACATCTCCTTTGCACAGACAAATGTCAACATGTGTCCAAAGTTCTTCATAGCATGTCTCAGTCCATTTGCCAGAGTCTCAGTTTTAGCATTTAAACTCCATTCCTCATCATTCGGATGGAAGCGATCGTCATTCGACGGCTCGCAGATTTCGTTCAGTATGATGACGACAAACTCGTACCAGGCGCGGATCCAGGAAGCTAGGGGGTCGTAAACTTCATCCCTAGCCCACACTCAGGAGCATATTTCGGGCGGCTAAGCTTGCGCTTAACACAACCCAACGAGCGCCACAGCTTTCTATAGAGGGATTTGGGGGCATGCTCCCCCGAAAAATTTTTAAATTTCGAACTTCTGAGGTCGTCGGAAACGCGTTTACTTCTATTAGTCCAAACAAAATTTTGTCAAACTTTTCATCGTCATATTTTGTTAGTACGTTTTATGTTATCCCTGACCACGTCGCCACTTGTTTTGTAAGTTGTGACATTTTCCGTATCGCTTCCATGAAATACGATATATATGCTACAAAAAAAAATAGCAGCTTCCTAAAATTTGGGATTTTTAGCACTTGAAATATGGTTGCATTTAGAAAAGAAATCATTAATTGTAATTAAGGGTTACGATACGAGGCAATACACTTCGTTACAATTCGAATAAATCCTGTAAGCATGCGCACTTTAGCTTTTTTTTCAGAACCGAAAACTTGCTTCGTGAATTTATTTACTAGGGAATTCGTTTATTCATAGGGGCTAAAAATGTCGTACGGTACATGGCTTTTACATACGAAGGTTATATAGTGCTCAAAATGATCGTGGATGCTACTTCAATTAAAAAATCAATCATTACCTAGTTACGGAAGACTCATAATTGCATGCTCTTGCCAGAAGCAATTCAATTTCGGTTCCTTTGAAGATAAAAAAAGCTTTCGCGATATTACTTAGATCAAGTATGTACAGAAGTACCTATTTTTAGATAAGTGTGAAACTTAAAAAAATCATTAAAAAAAGGAGGCCCTGGAAATCACGGAATATTTCGATCACACTTAACACATCGGAGAGGAACAAAGATAGAGAAAACAAAAAGATCGAAAACAGATTTGAAATAAACAAAAATGAGACAAAATATCACGCGAACAGCTGAGTGCGTCTAGAAACGACAGGCGCCTACACGACTGAGAGTATATTGGAACGATTCATCACTGTCTTTGCCTTCCGTATGTTTCTGGTTTTTGATCAGTGTAGGTTTGTTATTAATGCTAAGCTACCTATGTCCCAAAAATACTTCGCTTTTGCTGTATTAAATCAGCAATCTCTTTCCTTAGGACATGGCGAAGGAAACACATTTATGCTTAGTCATCCATAGTTAGGGATTTACATTTTATGACTACTGTCTCGACTGGTGGCGAAGAGCCACAATGCCATCGGGTCGTGTAAGAGTCAGAAGCCCAAACAGTTCACCTTTTTACCTTTCCAACCTATCGGCCGGAGTATACGTGGCTTCGATCGCATCGTGTTACAGCCAGCCACACTCTCCAAATATACAGAAGCCATATGCCCTCTTTGAGCGCCTGTGATCGTATGACCGGGTTTTCAAAATAGCAAACCATCATGGGCGGCGTTATCATCGAAAACGTCATCGCAATTAGTAGCCAACCCACTTCAACTTATGGCGGCGAAATACGAGATACAAAAAACCTCTCGATCAACTTGTCGTGCAACATTGTTTCGTTGCATGTTTTTGGCGGTGTTTCGCGTTTTTCACCTTACCTACTTACCTGATTGGTCGCTGGTAAACTCCCGAAAATTTTAAAAAGTCTCAAAAACGCTTTAGAAACATTTTCCGAAAAATTTCGAAGATTTCCGAACGTTTCCGAATGTCGCCGAAGATTTCCCAATTTTTAAAAAAAATCATAAAATTACCTTAGAAACGATTTCAAACCTCTTCAGAAAATTTCCACTAAAGTTTTTAGAGATTACAAAGATTTTATTTCATCTCCAGCAATCTTCGAAGAAACTTGCGATGAATTAGTTAAGTTGTGCAGCGCTTTCTCTTGGGCTACCGCGGAGAACGAAGAATTTTGCCCTCGATTTCACAAACATGTACATGTAAGCGCCTGGTTCCTCGTAAAATTTAGGATTAATATCAATTGTGTTTTCAATTTTTTCCAATTTTGGAAAAGTTGAAAACAATCGTGAAATTAATCCTTAATTTAACTCGGCCCCATGCGATTACCTATATTACTACTAAATTAATTTGTGCCCGCTTCACACAATTCGCATACATTGACAAACTGGGGTCACCACCAAATTATCAAGAATTCTAAAAACTCGTATTCAGCCATGAGGTGGCTTATGATCATAGCCTTTGATTTAAAATTCGATTAACTACGAGAGCCTTTTTAAAAAATTTTCTTTTCTTTTTATCGCTCACAAATGAATCATTCTCAAAAACGTAAAAGATGTTATCTGTGTTACTTTAGCAACGAAACAATGACGTTACCGATTTGACTACTAGACTACGGCGATGATTCAATGAAATGGTTAAAACAAACGGAAACTGCATTTCCACTGACTGCATTTTTCACAAATTCATGATTTTATTTTAGCAAGAATATAGAATATAAGCATTATCTTATATACCAATTTTAATCTTTTTAGATTTCCATGATTCTAACTTTGTGGCAAATGATTTCGATGACAGTTTAGTCATGTTTATTTACTTTTCGGAAAAAATGAATCTCAGCAAAATCGCCGTTTTTGCATATTAATTTTTATTCTCATTTGCATTTTGTGCGCAGTTTTTGTGGACAGAACAGTTTATTTAAAAAGATTTTTTTCTAAAAGTCAATAAAGAACTGGTTAAATAGAAATCATGAGAACATTTTTAACGTGAGGTCCTTTACCTTAAACTTTAATTACCAAAATATGTTCGTGAACAAAAACAGTTTCTAAAAGGTGGATTGGTTTCAAAATTGGCTTTTGTATGTTGGTCTCAGTGTATATTCGATCGGTACGCTATCAAATAATACTTTAAACCTAGTTCGGTATTGCTAATAATACTAATCTACCATATCTTCGAAATCAAAGCATATTTCAAATTAATTGCACACAAAGAATCTTTTTTTCTGTGTAATGAATGAGGATTTATATCATGTTGTTGGAGCGCTTACTTTCTTTACGTAATACAAGATCACTTGATCTCACTGATTTAAACATTTTTAGTATGTAGTTTTTGCCTACGGAATAAAATGTATACATAATTTCCATTCGACCTTCTTGTGAAATAACTTTTGAATCGTTCAACTCTACTGTCAGCAGTACTTAATATGTATATAAAATTGTTTTTTAGCGAAGAGTATAAAGTATTGTTCTTTTTTGAAAATAATTCACAGTTGAAAGGAAGTTGCACAGACAACAAAAGTGATTTTATGAATTATCGCATCTTGCAGAACTTAACAATTTGCAAGCGGGTACGAAAAACACCAACAAGAAAAAAGGTTCATAAACTTGACAAGTCGGATTATTTTCTGCTAAACCTCAGTTAACTAGTTTAACTGGCCATACGGAAAATATATCGATCATCTAAAATACCGTTTGTATATCATATATTGTCATCAAACCAAAGCCTGTATAATACATCACCTGTCCCAGATTTGTTTTTTCTTTCAAAATGTCGTTCGAAGTATCAAAACAACAGAAGACGCTTATAAACTTATAATCTGCTTTTTATCAATATTTAGACTATAACCTCTGCTACATACTAATTCGATGTTTGTATTTTGAACCGTACATAGCCGCTCGCGGTTAGAGATCATTAGACCCCCGTGCTAACAGAGCTCCGCTCCAAAGCGCCTATATCAACAAAGCTGTTGATTACAGATCTGCTGCTTTGTAAAGCGTCATTCGGTAGCGTTTGCGAATTCCCCAATCGGTTTCGCGACAGCATTTGCATAGAAGAATTCCTTGTCATAAAAGCTAATGTTTCGTGTCGTATTGTAGTCCCTCTTTCGCTGGTCGAGCAGCAGCTCAACTTCTGGCGTACATAACCCAGAATAATGCGATTTCTCGAAATGTAAAGTATTGGAAACAAAGCGCATTTTAGCTTGAATAAAAAATATGCAGCGAATTCAAATTGTGAGTTCAAGATCTGTTGATGTGAAGCCATTGTCCATAAAATGGCAACAATAAAAGGCGATGTACATAAAATATACATTCCAAACAAAATTATTGCTGTCAGTCCTGATCGTGCGAACGCCTGTACTGCAAACCGCTCCGTGCTCATTCCTGTTACTACACCCGAAGTGGTTTCTTCAACTTCGACCTTTCGCTTTCGTCGCACTGCTTTGACAATGCGGTAACAAACATAGTATATAATCAACATTGGCAGTAAAACGCAGGTTACTTTGAAAAATATAGCGATAGGTTCTAACCCCATTCCCGGTTCGAAGAAATATGGATAGTGTGTACAACAAAGTTCTTTTTCAACTTTTTTGAGATCCACAGATTGTGACGAAGCCAAATTCCACGGAATGGCGGCGATGAAAGATTGAATCCAGCACCAAGAAATGACTATTCTTGCCCGTTCTAGTGTCATTCTTCGCCTTGTAGTTCGAACGAGGTTAAAGTATCGGTCAAGCGCTATACCAGTCATGCTCAGAATAGAAGCAACTTTTAAAAGATGATCGAAGGAGACGAATGCTTGACAAGTTGAAGGCTGGTCCATAAAAGGCCATGATCCAATGATGGCGACATAAAATGGCAAATCTAAAGCGCACGAAAATGTGTCAGTAAAGCATAGATTCACCACCAACGTGTTTGTTATAGTTTTCATTTTGAAATTGTGAAAGAAGGAAAAAATTATAAACAAATTTCCCATCAGAGCTATCGCGAGAACGACGAGGGTTAAAACAGTTTTGCCTATTGCAATTTGTGTGAAGTTCGTTTCATTTGACGAAGGCTCCGTCATAATTCTGTGACCTGGATGAAAGTGAAACACTCGCTGCTTCTAGTGCCGTTAAACTGGTTATAATTGGATCGATGATAGTTTGGCTATGTCTCTACTCCTTTGTGCTTTGCCGTTTCAAAGGGATTGCCGATCAGTTGCTGGTTCGTTTTTTGTTTGCTAAGATCTGCGATACTGTTCTCAGATCCCTATTCTTTTGGTATAAAGTACGTTCTGGCTTTGGACGAGTTTGGCTTGCAAAGTTCCGTGAGCTTATATAACGTCGCGGCTCAGTGTCAATAACAGCTTGTGTGGAAATCCTTCATCGATGCATGATTTATATACGTTTCGACTCCCAACTAGTGTTTGAAGCTTTTCTCGGTATTCAATGTGCATTTGTTGACGGATTGTTCTTAAAAGGACTGTGTAGTTTTGATATTTCACCTGGCGGCCGCCTTGCGTCAGACTTTTTGTATTTTTTCACCATTTTGATCTTCATCAAAAATCAAACAAACGCGTTCATTACAGCGTATTACTCTTGTGCCATTGTTCAATAAATTTTTCCATTACACATTTCCTCGCTTTTCTAGAGTTCACACAAGTTTCAGAATTAAGTTTCGATTGACTGTTGTCCCAACGAATAGAATTGAAAGAGTATAATTTATGTTCGCACTCAAGACACGACCATTTTTGCATGTCCGCTCTCCATCAAGGAAATTGATAAAAACCTATATGTACGCGTGTAAACCAAAAATTTACATCAAAGATTCTTTTGCCTTTGAGTTTGACGCAAAATATTAATTTCCGTTACTCATGCTGGCGCAATTTTTTTTACTATGAAAAGAAAGACTGCACGAAAAAAAAATGTCTATCGCGGATGTCCTTGAGATTATCGCTATCGCAGATTTGCTAGTTTTTTGTCCGATGAAAACAAGAGTACTCTGATCGCCAAAGAGAAAATTGATTTTGAAAGTACGCTAGCACATGAAGCTGTTAATAATTTTCATCATGTAATATACCAAATAGCAAGCGGTTGTTAATTAAGCTAATGGCTTTTGTTGTAATTTATATCGCAGAATGTACTGCAGCTGCCTCTCAGAAAACAAAACTATGTGTTTGACCGAGCAATCATGATCACATTAAGCCTGGGACTAGGTTGTGCTTTTTAAATTCCCTCCCCGGCCCCTCCCCTTACATCCTCAACATTTCGTTATGATTTTGATATGTTGCTACCTTTTGCCCCTTCATATTTTGGTTCCTTACACTGCAGACAAAATTAGTCCCATCAGATTTATTTTGTCATTGTCGATCACGGCTCCAAACTTGAAATCATATCAGTTCGTTGTTTACGCTGTTGGAAGACATTACGTAATCATACTTGACCTAAGTTTGCTATGAATGATAAAACTACAAAATATTAAGGCTAGAAATGTTTAAAAGCTTAAAAATCAAACGCTTTCGACTAAGGTATTTTCAGTCTTCCCGCTGGTGACATTTTAAACCGAAATTGGTTTTCAAACTTCTAAATATCGAGTTTAGAAAATAAAATTCTTGAAAATAATTTTATTATCTTACTCTGTAATTTTATTACATAACCAAGCTACTACAGAGCATCAGTTATCTCCCGCAACTCTCCGAAATTTATTCTTTATAATTATACCCTGACGTGAAGGCCACTAGATACGAAATGCGAAAAATAAACGCGTTCCCCGATATCGAATTCTAGAGAGCCACTACATCCAAACTTTTTATTAAAAAAATATTCTAAGCAACTTAATTTTCTCTTGATAGCATTGCGTCATAGAGACAGCAAAACGTCGTGGATTTGAAACTAGAATTTGTTTCTTTCCCTGGTCTTTATTCAAACTTAAAATACACATGAAATATACAGCCCCACGCATATACACTACACGAAACTTTTGGTACAGCGCGGATATAAAAATGGTACGAGTGCGAAATAAAAGAGTACGGCTCGGAAAAACCGTAATGGTTGTTCTCTTCATTAAGCCTGTATCAGGGTGCTTTAAATTAGGATTCAATGATTTTGTGCCGTAACAAAACAAAGTTTGCCGCCATTCCTCAGCCTCGCAGGTGTTGTGAGCATGTTCTTAGACGTTCTAAAAAAGGTATTTATAAAGAAAAAGACTAAGAGAGTGCAAATATTTTGGTTTCAAACCCCTTTTCTGACTTCAATCTTTCTCAATGCCTCGGTGACTGGCATAAATTTGCTCTTTCTTCTTTTTCTTTCATTATTTTCTTGACACTTTGTATAAATCTACATTTTTGTCACAGTTGTACGGCCTTCAATCTGTAGGCTCTTACTAGAATTCAAAGTTTTTAGTCACTAGGCTGCTACTCTTTTAATTTGCGACGAAAAATTATATTCTCTATATCAGAGACTGGGGATAAAAATAGAAAACCAAGACCCAGACTGCTTTGCGAGAAGTTTGAAGAAAAAGGAAGAAAGCAAGATGGCGGCTGGTGACGTGGATGAACTTTTCGAAATCCGCAATTCTTTCTACATTGGCAACTATCAACAATGTATAAACGAGGCACAGAGGCTTCATGTATGTGTTTCTTTTCGTATGGGGATTCTGATGGTTTGTAAATGTGATTTTTATTTTTAAAACCACGTTTCTCTTTTCCTGTTGCAGCCAAAGAACAGAGACCTTGCGACCGAAAAAGATATTTACATGTATAGAGCCTATACTGCACAGGTTTGTTGATATTTCATTATCAAAAGTGAGTAGCAGTAGATTTAGAAATGATGACTGAATTCATTGTATGCTCCGACTCTTGAAAACAAATATGGAGACTGGAATTTTTGGTTGCGCGTAAAGCGAGGTTTACCTCCAATGTTTTGGTCTGAAGATCAATAGCTTCGTATGCATATTTAAGCATTGGTGAGTACGGAAATTTAGCCTTAGCTTGTCTTTCTTTGTAGGGAAAGTATGGAGTGGTGTTGGACGAGATCACATCCTTCTCTCCTCCTGAAGTACAACCTGTGAGGATACTAGCAGATTATTTACAAAATCCACAAAAAAAGTAGGTACAAATTACAGTTGAAAAGCCTGTACTGGCTGTATATAATGGCCTAACAGATCCTTTGGGTTAATAAATATTGCATTTAAGTTTTGTTGAGACAAACAAGATACTGTTTTGGTTTTTATAAGGTATTTAATTTCCATTCTATAAGTACTTTATTATTTCTTTGCCCTGTGCTATTATTGATTTTGGAATATTCTCCCACTCTCTACCATTATTCTGCTCTGTACTAATACTCAGGACACCAGAGTACAGTATCATACATGTATGAAAAATATATTGTTATACAGTAATGAATACTAAATCAGTTTGACTTTTTGTTAATTTTTAACATTTGTTTGCAATTTCTGTTTTTTTAGCTCGTGAAGATGCTTACATATAAATTTTCTGACTTCTTAGGGATGCAATTTTGAGTTCCATAGAAAAAAAGTTAAACTCTGGCGACATCAATGACTATTATTTGCTGATGGTTGCTTCAGTATATTTCCATGAACAGGTGAGTACGACTCATTTGCAGTTGTTGTGCTCAAAGTTTCTTCAAGTTTCTTCATTTTTCTAATTTCTATTATTTGTTTATGTTTCAGAATTTTGATGCAGCTCTTCGCTGTTTACATCAGTCAGAATCTCTGGAATGGTATGAGTCACTACATACAGTTTTAATTTGGGTGTCCTACAAGTACTTATAATTGTTAAAGACCTTGAGATTCGACAATGAGTACCTATAGATGAGTATGAGTTTTCCCATTTGTCGTACCGTATATGCGAAGAAATCACACCATCTCACTGTGTTGCCAAAATCTTGTATCCATGTGCTGAGTTTTTATATAAACTTCGTTATGACAACAACAAAATATTTTTTCTATTTCAATCATAATATTAATTTTATGTTTACCTTCTTTTCAGTTGTATTTTTGTTCACTAAATGTGAATTAAAATTTTTATCAAAGTCATTTTGTGCAAGACCACCATATTTTGCCGTGTACAAGTCAACCTTTTAACTCCAAAAATTTATGTCTAAAAATGGCACTCATCTTATACATGGATCAAAACATGAAGTTTTTTTAACACCCCTTAAAACTCTATCAAAATGTTTAAAACCGGCATTTACATGATAAGTACTTGAAGCAAGACAGAATTTATGTGATCTTTATAGTATACTGTATACAAATAATCGATTATCGTAAAAAATGAAATGACTAATAATTACTTTGGACACTGTATAATTTGGGTGTCATGGTTTTTTTGTATTTCTTTCCCAAATTTTTGTTACCAATTTAGTTTCTTTGGTAATAATTTTCATCTTGCAAAAAATTAAGGTCGACTTATACACAGCATCTCTAAAACTTGCACTTTTTTGGCTGCAAAATGGGGGGTGGACTTCTACATAGTGCTGACTTATACACGGCAAAATACGGTAGTTAAAACTGCAGTTGTTCTTGTGTAATTTATAAGAGTGTTTCTTGTCTTTCTATGGCAGCTCATCATTAACAGTGCAGATTTATCTCAGTATGGATAGAGTTGACCTAGCAAGGTAAGTTTGTTTGAATAAAAAAATAGCTGAGATGCTGTCAACATACATAGGGTAGAAGGGAGGAGGGGGGTGGGGTGGAAGGTTTATATTTTAAACTTCAGAGCTCAACAATTCGAGTTTACCAAGATAGATAGTAGCATTAAGTTAACTTAAATTTAATGAAGAGAAAAGTAATAATAACTTGTGGTACAATCATGTGTTACGTACTTTTTTTTGTTAAGTTCTAAAGTTCATTTAGTTGTATTTCTTTTGAAAGTAGTTTGATTTTCTTCTTCTCTGTTATTTTCTAGGAAAGAACTCAAAAGAATGCAGGTCAGTCATAATAATAAAAATTTATAAACTAGCTGTTTCTATTAATAGAAAATGAAGTGTTGAGAGCTGAAACTATTTGCTTTCATTGTTTTGTAGTGGTTAAAGTAGTTACTGGGCTTTGTAACGTGATGTAGATTCAATGTTAAACTCTTATTTAATTGTTAGCGGAAGTATTTTAATTATTAAAGTGACCATTGACTTGTTTTAGCAACGTGTCTAGAGAAAGACAACATGCTTTTACCAGTCTTTCGGCTCAGAAACTTCATTTTGTTTGGTGTCGTTTCCTCGTCATGCGACTAATTATCAGCA
Source organism: Hydrozoanthus sils (assembly GCA_027575215.2). Classification (NCBI taxonomy): domain Eukaryota; kingdom Metazoa; phylum Cnidaria; class Anthozoa; order Zoantharia; family Hydrozoanthidae; genus Hydrozoanthus; species Hydrozoanthus sils. Next base: position 11,506 of record JAOBRD020976076.1, read on the forward strand.
GCTGTTACCAAATATCAAAGTACTCAATTGGGTAAAAAGTTTTATTTCTATGAGAAGTTTACTAGAAAAAATGGGAAATTCACATTTCAGAGTTTTTGATAGATGGTCAAATTTCTTATTCTCAGCACCAACAGTTTATTTTCTATTGACCATTGTTACTATAAGGAAAATTTAGATGTTGATTTTTATGCAGTAGGAGTGAGCAGGTTGATATGCTTGTTCATCTCTTTGTCGGCAGCACAGTAGCCGAGTGGTTAGTGTGTTCAACTTGTACTCCTACACGCTTTTTTCTATAAGAACCAGTAAATTTGGCCAAGCCTCATTGTCCTTGATTTTTTGGCGATTTGAGCCTCAAATTGTTCTTATTTTTATATGTTTTTTAAATCGAAGAAAAACTAAGCCAAATAGGCGCTGCAATACATGTGTTAAAAAACAAATTCACTGAGCCATTTTCCCAAGACGATTTCTAGTCATTATAAACTGTGAAGCATTTCTTATTCATTCTGTATTGTTCAGTCGAAGATCGAAGCTCAG
>JAOBRD020976185.1:0-12038 GCA_027575215.2 Hydrozoanthus sils
CTGACATTTCGAGCGTTGGCCCTTCACCTGAGCATCAGACTCAGGCCAATGCTCGAAATGTCAGCTTTTCCCAACATCTCACAGCGATGATAATTTATTCATCATATAACCCTTCAAGTTTATACTACTCACCGATGCATTCAATAGTTTTTTTAAAAACTATATACCTAAAGTTTAATATTCACCTAAATTTACAGACAAAATGCCAACAAATAGTTTACATCTGCATACTTGTTATTAATTTTACATTCAAAGTCTTTTACGAATTCATTGCCATTTACTTCCTGATGTAGGTAGAAGTTATTATCTTAACACTTGATATTTTTAAGATTACTATACATTTTTAAGTCAGTGTCAAGCAATTTTATAACTTCTATAAGATTTCTCAACAAGTTCAAATCTTTAGCACTTACTAGACCCTGCACATCAGTTGAAACTCAGTGGGTTGACAACCCTGCTTAAGGTTTACCTGACACATTCATAGTACACAAAAACTTTAAATGATAATTATTAAGTGATATTAATAGTCTGTTACTGTTCAGGTGCATTGTGTAAAGACCATCATCCAAAATGCGTCAAGTGGTCGTCAGCTGGTGAATGTCAAAAGAATCCAAATTGGATGTTGGAACATTGTAAAGAGAGCTGTGGAAAATGTTCAATGGGTCAGTTTGATAATAATAGCTTTGAATAATAATAATTATAGTGATAATAATAGCAGTAAATAATGATAAAAATAATGATTTGTAATAATAAAAATGTTAATTGTGATAAAAAGATAAATGTTATAATAATAATGTTCTCTTGTTGGTGGAAGCTGACATATTATGCTGGCTATAATCACACTGAACCACTGTCAAGTGATTACAGCTAGCATAATATGTGAGCCTCCACCATGATTAGGGATAGTAATATGTCAAATAATTTGCATTTTACTAAAATTATTTTGATATTGCATTACCTTTTTTAATATGACAACTATGTGCTCTGCACCTCATTAAAAATATTTTAAAGTCTTACTTTTAAAATTTTGAGTTTCTAAGGCTCATACTTGACACTAATATTAGTTCACTATTCCAGGACTAATGAAACTTTATGGACGGCTGGCTAGTGAAAATGTATTCCTTCTAGCCCTAAGACCAGCTCATTTTGTAAAATGGACTAAAAAAATAGTGGGCATAAGCAAATCCAAACTTGACAAGTGGCTGATATCATTATTGGCCGATTATTTATTGTGCTAATACTAGACCACTGTTAGTATCCAAAAGAGTTAGTGTGGAATACTGAAGGCCTTTAAAGGTTTTGAAGGTGAGTAGGTTTCTTGTCAGGACAATAAGGTCAAATCTGTTACTGGTTGTGTTTTGAAGCTTCTTGTGGCTAATCTTTTGCAGTAACTGCCTCGGCAAGGTTGCAAATTGCACGGACACTAGAAGACACATTTTATCTACAGTACTTTTCCTAGGGGCATGGGTCATAAGACATTCTAATCTTAAAAAGCAGGAAACTGGTCTTAATTAAGTTGGAACCCACAGGAACCCTGACTGGTGAACAGTTTGGAATATAAACTAATTTTGTAACATGTTGTAATAGTATTGTGTGCTTATGCTTATTGCCATTTTGTAAGGGCTATTGATTTACTAAAGAAAATGTTTTTGAAATTTGTTTTTTTTGTGTGGTAGTGTATATATTTATTATTAGTAGTAAATTGAATTGAAATGCAGTTCCCTGTTTTCCATCACAATTTCTATATTGTGCTATTTTTAACAACTTTTAAGAATTTTGAAACTTGAGAAATATAAATGGTGGTTATATATCAGAATTGCTTGTAAAACAATCTCTTTTTATTTAAACAGCAAATATTTATGACTTATCGCGTAAGGCTGCCGATCAAAGACTGTTGGCCTTCAAGCTTATTGCTGGAATTCTGATGGCAGTAATTTCAGGAATAATTCTAAAGTTGTACTTTGGTGGAGCAATTTGCCGAAGCACAGCTAAGTTGCAAGGTATGAAAATTCTTGTATGTACTGTCTGTTGTCTATAAATCTTATAAAGATACTGTTCTTGTAATTAATGATATGCATGCACTTAAAGAAAGAAAGTTTTTGTATGAGTGTCAAGTTGATAATTTTTATATCTGTAGTCATGAAGTCAGATTATTTTAACATGTTTGTCTGAGTAAGTCAGTGTGTAGTTTATGGTAGCATGTTTGACTTATTATCCAAGGGTTGCAAGTTCCAACCCCATTTAGACCAGTCTGCAATGTGTTCTGATCAAGACACTTACAATGACTTGTTTCAGTTGAATCAGTTGTACTTAATGAGTACTTACTTTTGCTGGGCCTGTGGAGGATTAGTGTCCTGTCCAGGGGAAGTCAGAGGCTCTCATTCACTTAACACTATGAAAACCAGTGATAATTTTTGCCAGCCTATATATGTAGGTCACTAATGGCTTGAGAAAGGAAAGGATTTTAAATTAGTTTTTTATCTTGTCAGGGTAAATCTAAGCATTTCTCAACCATACTCCATTTGACCGCTGCCTGGTTAGCCTGGTTGGTAAGGCGCTAGTCTTTCATGCAGGAGGACTGGGTTTGGCTCCTGGTGCCGGACCTTCACTCAGGGTCTTAAAATAACTAAGGAGAAGGTGCTCATCTGCAAACAGTTAGACCTTTGCATCTTCTCAGATAAGGATGTTAAACCATAGGCCCAGTATCTCGATCTCCTATCAGGGGATTTAAAAGAACCCACAACACTTGTTGAAAAAGAGTAGGGTGATCCTGGTGTCGTGGTCTGTCTACTACTAACTGAGGGCAACTGTTAATGAATATAATTTTGAGCTGTATATTGTGGACTATCTAAGACCCTCAATACCAAAGTCTACTGTAAATCATTGTTAAGAGCCTTTGATCATATTCATATGGAAAAAGGTGCTATATAAATGCTAAACATTATCAAACATTATTATTATTACTCCAAATCCATGATTATGCCAATGATGGTGACTTCTACCAACAAATTATTCCTAGCACATAAACATCTAATTCTTGCCCATAAAAACGCATAGTGAGAATCTGTAAACCTTAAATTTGACAAACACAGTGTTGTTTGAAGTACGAGGAAGAGTTTTACAAGCTGTTACCTTCCCAGAGTTTCTTTTAGCAGTGTAAGGTTGCAACGAATTGTAGTAAAATTAATGTACAGCCACCAATGTACGCTAACTGACTTTGCATATTATGTTACCCTTGTTTTTGTTTGAATCAGGAAAGACTGTTATAATTACTGGAGCAACTTCAGGGATCGGAAAAGAAACTGCAAGGGATCTTGCTTGGAGAAAGGCTCATGTGATATTAGCATGCCGCAACCTCAAGAAAGGAATGAAGACTGCTTCAGAATTAATAGAGAGCTCTGGAAACAAGAATATAGAAGTAAGAAAGCTTGACCTTGCTTCTTTTCAGTCAGTTCAAGACTTTGCTGAAGAAATAAACAAGGAAGTGGAGAGAGTTGATATTTTGATCAATAATGCTGGATGTGGTGGGTATGTCGGCAAAACAAAAGACAATCTGGATAGTGTGTTCCAAGTTAACTTTCTCAGCCACTTTCTCCTTACTAACCTACTATTGGACAAGCTTAAGAGCAGCACACCAAGCAGGATAGTAAATGTCAGTTCAGTCCAACATGCCTTTGGTGAGATTGACTTTGATAACCTCTTTGGTGAGAAGAAGTACAACTATCCATTTGGCTGGTTAAAAAGTTATAGTAACACTAAGTTGGCTCAAATGTTGTTTACTTTGGAGCTCAGCAAGAAACTTGAAGGTAAGACTATGGCCTTGCTGTGCAAGTGTGATAAATTAACAAACATACACAGTGGTGTATTCTAAATTAGTAGAAAATGATAATTAGCAATTAGACTTTGAGGTGGAGTTTTCTATGAGCCAATAGTCAATGAGGCTCAAAGCGACAAGCTGACTATCAGAGGACTTCATAAAAAACAATGAGTCTAGTCTAATTGTTTTAGTAGAAACCAACTAGTTTGCTACCTTTGAATTTAAACTGATGAAAATGAGTATTTGAAGAATCTGCAATTTTTTTGTTTAAAAACACCAGCAGGTTTTACTCCCTTGCTATTGCTCAGTAGACAGCAAGTAGGTTAGCCAATCAGATTACAGCATTTGTGATAGTATGCTGTTGGTTTCTACTATTAAAGTATATTAACCTGTGTGCATTCTTCATGTGATATTCAAGTTGGTCGAAAACATTTTGCAATTTTAAACCATCTTCTATAAAGTTTCTACCTTTCATATTTATATTTTTATTCTTTTTTTCTTAAAAAGTTTGGGATGTTTAACTGAGGGCCAAGACGTTTTATCAAACTGCAAGTTGGTGGGCCAGAAGTTAATAATTTGCTTCCTTTATTCTGGATACAGATTACGAACTTTTGAAGCAAACTTAGAATCGATATTGATCAATCCCTCTTCCGTTTGGAAACAGTAGATGTCCATAATCCATACAATCATGTTTATATATTATTTTTATTAGTTTATGATGTCGATTGAAAGTAGGTCGCTCATACACAGGTGTCTGATGGAACCACCCTCAGGAATGCATGTTTCATATACTGGTTATTAGTTTCTAATAATCTATCATATCATTATATTTGTGTAGTTAAACCAAGATAATTTGAGAAAACATTTAACAAATTGATATTCTCTTTAAGGTTCTGGTGTCACAGTAAACGCTCTTCACCCTGGCATTGTTAAAACTGATTTTAACCAACACTTGAAATGGCTCACATACTTGCCAGTCGTTCCTCTTTATCTGCTTTCCACATACATTTTCTTCAAGACTCCGATCCAGGGAGCACAGACCAGTATATACTGTGCTGTAGCGCCTGAACTAGAGGGTGTTACTGGGTGTTATTTCAAGGAATGTGCCAAGAGTGAGTGCAGTGAAAACGCAAAAGATGAAGGAGTAGCAAAGAAATTATGGGAAGTTAGTGAAACTTTAACAAAGCTGAATGGAGGAAACTAAGTTCATATGAATTGCTTTTTTAAACTGCCTAAAAATTTATGCTAATTGTATAACAGCGTTTATCTTTCAAATGTAACTTAACCGTAGAATTACCAAAGTAACGGCCCCCCCGAAAGTAGCGGCCCCTTTTGCGGGCAAAATTCGAAAGCAACGGGGACCGTTACTTTCGTAGTCTGTTTTGTTTACCGTTTGTTCATCGGGTTACGTTACATTGTAGGAACATGAATATCAATGGCATTGACTTTTAAACTTCGTAACACGTGTCCTCGTCGTCTGAGACCATTTCGAGTCACAAACGTTTTTTTCCTGTCCAAAAATAACAGCCACCCGAAAGTAGCGGCCCCTCTTGCTTGTAAAATCCTAAAGTAACGGCCACAATTCTACGGTACATTTTTTTAAGATAACCAAAGGGTCTTTCTTTTTTGTAATGATAATTTGGGGTATACAGTATTGAAACTATATATGTTATTAAGAAATTTAAATGTTTGAAAGATATTTAGTAGACATAATTATGAAGAACAATGCCTTTAATCCTGGAGTCCCAAATTGAACATTGCCGCCAATCTGTTGCAAAACTAACATGTATACTACATGTATCACAAGTGCTGCTATCTGATTGGCTAACCTACGCACTGTCTGTTGAGTAATGGACGATGCAGCTACTTTCTTCAAGTTGCTGGAGCTATTGCGTCGTGTAACACCCCGTCTGCAACTTGTCGCTTGGTAGACTGGATCTGATCAAAGATAGCGGACGGCCACGCGTTTTGGTCGCTCCGCAATGATCGCTGTTGAGCGTCGTATAGAGCTGTCTGAATCACCCGTGTCTATCTATTAAGTCTGTGGAGTTGCTGTTTGTATTTGTTTCGTTTTATGTCTGATAAACGCCACCAATGCATGCAGAGAATTTACACATTCCAACTGTACTAGCCGTGGCCAGCATCGAGCGATTACTTAAGTTCGTTGCATTCTAAATAGATCTATAATAAACATTAATCAAATACCTCTGCAATGCTCATGCATTTCTTGTTAATTTTCGCCTTTTTCATTACCTCTTCTGTGTTGTCTTTACCTATTTATTGTTCGTTTTTTTCTTTGACTCGGCAATCCAATTTTAACCAAAATTGTGTATTTTTCTTTGATCCACCCTAGCTCGATTGGCTCTGCCATTCTAGGGGGCCCGTACCAACAAATGTTCATGTCTACCATTCAGTTATAATTTTCGATAGTCTCAGTTTCTTTAGAAGATATCTGTTTAGTATTATTATTAACAAAAAATCTTAAATGCAAAACCAGCCAAGAAAAGGTACAAATAAAGGATTGTTGTTGTCTCGCAACGTCACAAGAAATTGCCTCGTGTAAAATCACCTTAAAGTTACGGTTACACGATGTAACGTTGCGAGCAACGAAGAACTGCACCGTGTAGCCAACCTTTGAAATTTTTACACGCTACATTGCCCGAAACGGAAACCGATTCTACTTCTTCAATATTGCAAGCAACGGTTTCGTAGGTGGTTAAAAGTACTTAAATTTAACCAACTTTAAAGAAAGCAATGTATCCAGCTGATCAAACTAGAAAATTATGAAGTTTCACACGAAACTGAATAATTGCCACAATACATTTACATAGTGTTTGTTGTAAATGTACGAACACTAGAAATTATAAGTTCGGAGTATGTTGAGATGATTATTCAGGTTAACTCTGAGGACAGTTTTTGGAATTAAATGTATGCTTACAACAGCCCTACTTACCTGTAGATAAGTTTGGCTCAGCTAGGATGAAAAAATACGCGTACCAAAAAAATTGGTTCGGCACGGAAAGATTTTTTCGTATATCCGTGACGGACTAAACTTTAGCAGTGCTCGGATTATGATGAGATAGTCTGAGCACGGATAAACTTGGCACGGTTATCACAAACATCAGCACATACAAAGAAGAACGAGATGATGAAAAACCTTGGTGTAATGAAATATTTAATGAACCAACAGCTCAGGGTAGTCGAACAGTAAAAAGCAAGTGTTTTAGAGGAAGTATAAACCGAAGTACAAAGCCTATTAAGAGAAAAACTCGCACTTTCTCCGAGCCGTACACTTTTTAGTTGGCTCCCGTACCATTTTTGTCCGTGCCGTACCAAAGTATCAGAGAAATATAAAAGGGGCCTAATGGTTAGATGCTTATAATTTATAATATATCCTAGAACAAGGGATGAAGTATATCTTTAGGAACAGTTGCTCAATGACAGGTAGTTAGTACTCGAGGATTTTCATGTACGGCAACAGTTGATGGTGGGATAAGGTTATTAGGTCGTTTTACTTGTAATTCTCAAGTTAGTTTACAATACTTACGGCGTACATTGACTTATTGCTGTAGTGTATTTCTAGGTAAACTTGTGGAATTTTATAAAACGACGGTCAAATTAAAGCTTGCCCTGTTTTATTAAAAAGGTATCTTAGAAATTGTTTGAAATTAAAAGAAATTTTTATGGTTGGAGCTCGCTGAATTTGAGGTACAACTTTAGGACTATACGAGTACTTGTAAAATTTCGGAAAAAACCATTTGCGGTTGGGCAATTCGATTTAGACCAAAAGACGTGATTTTTTTTTTCGAAAGTTGACTCCGCCTCTATAATAATTTTCTTGAACTTTGACAGATTGCGCGTGTCATGCATTATTAATGTTTCCAACATTGCAACATGGGATTAGCTTGAAAAATGTCGTGAATGTAGAGAAACCTAACTTCGGTGTCAGTTTGAGAGTGTTTTCGCTCTAAGAACGGTGTTCTACGTGCACAACAAAAACAAGAGCATTACAGTGCAGAAACATGTTTTTTTTACAAACATCCAGCCTTGAGATATTCATACAAAGAAAAAAAAACGGGCCTCACTGAATTTAGTACCTGTTTAGTACCAACTTCGTAAGCCAAGCATAAACTGTAACAAAATGACGATAACAAAACGTATGTAAATAAAGGATATTGTAATTAAAAACTGCAAGACACCAATATGACATCAAACTAAAACAATTTTCCTTAACCTTGAAGCTAGAATGTTCTATAAATTCTTTCACTTCTTAAATTCTTTAGAAACAAGCCAATTGCCCAATGCTTATGTTGCAAAAACTGTCAACAGCAGTTTCGAAACTGAAGCTTGTACAAGAAACATTTGTCCGTTAAATAAAATCTTTGCCATTCATTCGAAAGGGCCATGCAGGCAAGGGGGCAGAGGGTCCAAACGTATAAGGGCACCTTTGCCAAACTGGAAGCCTAAGGACAAAAAAAACAATAAGTTCGAGGGATTAAGAAAGAGGAATATTCAAGGACTTTCCAAGAGTTACAAGTGAAAAGGTAGCCTGAATCATGCTACGAGAAAGATTTTCGCGAGTGAAGCGAAGTCGAACTGGGCTCCTCTTGGAGTTTCTCAAGGCTGGTTGGACCCCCTGGATGGCTTCCTAAAAAATGGGCACCAGGCCCTATTCCTCCATGGTGCATCAGATGAGCAGTGCCAGACATTCGACGCACGTTGTGGCTGGCAGAACGACGCTGTCCGCCAGCATAGCTGCTTGTAGTTCCACTTAATGCTACAGAACCAGCACCACCTGGCAGCTGCTTCAGCGTGGAGTATAGGTATCTGCATGATCAAAGGTGGACAGAAGCAATTGAGAAGATTGTTTTAGGAGGATCTGATACACAGAAACTAGAGAACAACTAATAGTGTTAGTCCGGAATTAGTATAGGATCGTAGGAACCGGGTGAGACAGTAGCCAACATGCTGAAAGAGACTGTTGTCAGAGAAGGCCTTTCCATGACATGAGCAATTATCATCAAGAATAAAAAATCGATTTACAAACAGCTTTTGATTTGACCAATGTTTCCATTCGGGTAGTGGATACTTCTCGTAAACACCCATTAAGACTCAATAACTAAATCTCGAATTACCGGAAGTCGCTTTTATGAGCACCAATAAACCGTAAAAAGTTTCGATTGAAGAACTGAGAATATAACAGCCTCTTGAATGTTTGTTAATTCTTTCTTCAGTGGGTGTTGTGTTGTGATTTGTGGCTATCGACATTATACTTTTAAAAACATCTTATAAAGAACACTCTATTTACCTATGAAAGGTAGGTAGGGTGTCCCTGTGTATCTGCAAAATGCAGTTTTAAAGAGTTTTGAGAGAGATGAGTTAATTACTGAACAAAAAAACGTTATGTTGCAAACATTGGCCAAAATTCTAGGTAATAGGTAAAGCTTTCAGATACTTTTGCCTTAAACTTTGGAATATATTAAAACTGAAAACAACGACATGAAACAGAAGACAGTATACAAGGTGGCTATCAACATGTCCTCTTTTTAGGCTCTTAATGCTTTGCCAACTACTGTTAAGAAGTGGAAAACACGAGCTCGCATTCAGTAGCCTAACTGTTGACTAGCAACAATAGACTTACTTTAGCTCCTGTAGTCTTTCAATTTGTTCTCGATCCTCGTGGTGTATTTGAAGTGTGCTTTTTCTGTAGAAGAAGTAACTGATGGATAGTAGTAAGATACAAGTCAGGGTTACTGCAGTGAGGGACGATATGGCGACCAAGTGCTTGCTTTTTGATGTCTCTTTCTGTACGTTCACACTGAACTGGGCTGTTAGGTCGCAAAAGCTGTAATGAGAAGAAGCAAACTCTTCACTAGAGCCTGATGGAGAACAGGCATCCTGGCTGGCTTATTACAACATTTAGGGAGAAAATTAGGGTTTATTTCTTTGAAAAATAGGGATTTTTAAGAGATAAATAGCAAGAAAATATGGCGTTTCTTAGGACTTCATGTAATATGATCGTCACTACCAACGATAATCATCATTATCATCACTAAGACAATTGCTAGAACGTTTTCTCGCATGTTTCACGGCTTTGAGGTAGTGTTTAAAAACCCACGAAACTGTTCACATCAAATATTAATAAAAAATTAGGTATAAATTTCAAAGACACTGTTTACATTTTAAAAAAAATTTCGATGGTGTAAAAGCTTCTTTAAACTATTTCGAAGAGTTCTTTAAACAAAAACGTTTTAAGCTTGGTTTTAAAATTGGCTGAACTAGAACTGTTTTGAATATAAGCTGGAACTTTATTCCATAGTTTTGGCACAGCAACGGACAAAGCGCCGTCTGCAGTGCTTCGTGTTGCTCTAGATACAATCATTGGGACCTCAAGTTGTAGGCGAACTTGCGGTCTGAGACAAGGGCGCTTTACAGTTTTTCGGCAAATTATGTCAGATAAGTACCAAGGATCATTTTGATGTATGCATTTAAATACAATGGTTAGTAGCTTGAACTTGATTCGTGCATGAATTGGCATCCAGTAAAAATTTCTGAGATTTTTTCTTACCTCAAGTTTGGCTGAAGAACCTTCAGGGTAAACCTATAAAGTCCTGAACCAGAAAATGTGATACGAGAGATGCCGGAGCTGTTCATAATCTCGTAGGGCAGATCTCCATCGAATAAAGAGGCTGTAACGGGAGCTTCAAAGCAGCTTTCGTGGGTCTGAAAAACCAAGCGGAAATAAGAATCCACAATTCAGTTCACTTTCGCACTAGACAATATTAATCCTTTCAGCCTCAGCCAGTTATTAACATCAAACCTCTCCTTATACAACTCATACAACGTAAAACACCTGGTAATGAGAAAATCGGAATTGATCAAACAAAGCAAACGACTGAAGGCGAAAAGCAAAATTCTCCTAAACTGGTAACATGAAAAGCATGGGTTCTAGTTGGGAGAATTTAGCAATACGCCATTTAGTGTACTGGGACTGAAAGGGTTGAGAGAATTTTATCTAACTAACATTTTTTTTAATGACTTTTCCCAAGAATTCAAAAACTTGCATGGTATGTACTGCATTGGCCCAACTGTTCAAAGGTCGATAACACTATATCAGGTTAAAATTTTAACGTATGTTCTTGTTTCCAAATTTTAGCTAAATTTTCGGAAACTGACAAGTCTTCTCCTTTAAATATCTAAACAGAATTTCAAAAGAACCGCAAACCTTTCCCTAGAGAAGAAATCTCTGCTTGAATTTTGGCTTAACCCAGGGTTTAAGTTAACCAGCCTTTAAAAAACCCAATCCTTGTCAATAACTTCAGTTCTTTAGTAAAGCAAAAATACATTTTTCATTTCTAAACCTTCTCTAGCCGTTCAAATCGGTTTTCTACTTCGCATTTTGGCTTACCAAAATCGTATAAGCCAAATTACAGTAGCTACAGGAATGGCAAGCCCAAAATCGAGTCTTACATTTTGGTTCCACGTGCTTGATCCATTGGCCATCTCGCCATTTTTTATCATCTCGCTTGTTGTTTGCGCCTTCTGTAGACAACCAACCTGTGGAATAAAAAAGTGCTCGAAGAAATCCAGAATGACAATCAAATCCCACTTGTGTACCAGTCTGTTTTTGACAAAAAAAGCTGCCGCCCCCCCCCTCCCCCCTAGTCGAGCCTGAATCCATCATCGACTACAAAGTAAAACCTTCTATCAACCGAATGCAAACACTTTAGAGTCAATTGTATTGCATAAGGGAGATCAAGAGACTATTCCTCTCACTATGTTGCCTTTATTTTAGGGGGCAAATAAAGGTCCTGGAATACTACAGAATTGACCACGAGTAAGATGGCGGCTTTATTTCCCGACGATTCCTATAGCGCACGTCAACTTTACTTTAAATTGCTTATTAAATTTACCGTAGAGTCTAAAAACTTCAAATGTGGTGTACACAGTGCAATGTTTAAAAGGCATTGAAGTAAAACGTCGCCATCTTTTGCGTTACGGCTAAAAAGTTCCCTCTCTCTCTCTCTCTCTCTCTCTATATATATACAGAAAAAGATCTGATCAAAAACTGATGCAGTGTTGAAGGAGAAGAGCGCTCAATACTACAAATATCCTTCGTTCTCATTTATATATCTTGAGAATGTTGACACACTTCGGAAACTGGGATTGTATCCTTCGTTCTCATTTATATATCTTGAGAATGTTGACACACTTCGAAAAC
>JAOBRD020976400.1:0-10316 GCA_027575215.2 Hydrozoanthus sils
GTTTTCTGCAGTATCAGAGATGATCAGAAGTGTTGACAAATATTTAAAAATCTTTGAAACTGACTAGAAAACATTTTTATGGCACTTTAAAGACTTTTCGAATTTTTGGAAAATTTTCAGAAATCTTCAGAAGTATGTCGGTAGGGCGATCAGTTAAAATTAATAAGAACATGGAATACAAACTATCGACCAAATCTGCGCAGTCTTCCTCATGTTTTTGGAAGTTTTCAAAAACCTTGGGAAAACTGTAAAATGGGTTTGAATTCGATGTTTAAAAATATTAGTGTATAGCTGTCTCTGATTTAAGAAATTGTTAAAATTTACCGAATATGTTTCAGCAGGTACATCTACCTGCATCAGTGGTGATAAAATGTAAATTTGTCAAAAACTACCTGAACTATAAATTAAAACAAGATTCTGGGAATACCAACTAAAATCACTTGGAATCCATTGTTTTGAGGCAAAAACTTCGGTAAACTACGGGTCAAGATTAAGTGTGGTCATTCCCTGCATTTTGTCACATTTTTGGTTTGAATTCATAATAAATTTTTGCAATTTTGGAAATTTTCATAAAACCTTTGTTGGAAACCTTCAACTTTCACAAAACAGTGCTAAATAATTTTGGCCTGACTGAAGGAAAAATGCCCCAGTTGTTTTCCAATATTAATCAGCTCTAAGTAATTTTGGTCTAGCTACAGCTATGTTATAAACATAGTAATTGTTGTTATAATGTTTGCTTCAGAATCACTTGACATTACACCTTCCATATAAATATCTTAAAAATATGAAATGCACTTGGAACTTTCTGATTAACAGTCCTCACAAAACTCAAGTTTAGAATTGCAGTCCAATTAATGCAGGGAATTGTGTAGTACTGCAAAAAATAATAGTTATTTCTCTGATGTTCTGGTGCACTCTCAACAGATTGATCCTACCCAAACTATAATCAATATTTAATTGTAGTATGATGTGATAAATAAATTATTATCTTTGCCATGAGATATGATAGGAAAAGCTGACATCTTGAGCGTTAGCCCTTTGTTGGAATTACACCTTGTCATCTGAGTAGCATTGCTACAGATGCTCAGACAAAGGGCTAACGCTCAAAACATCAGCTTTTCCAATCATCTCATGGCGAAGATAGTTTATTTATCACATCATACTACAAGTTTATATCCACTCCTGACACATTCAATAGCTTTTTTAAAAAACTATATATACCTATAATCAATATTGATTGCTAGATCTGGTGCTAAACAAATCCCTCTGATTATTAATATCAAGTTAAGCTGAAGAATATATGGTCACATATGACAGTTAACCATTAAGTACTAAATGAGAAACCTAAAATGGTACGTTTAATTAGTAAAAACTGTCACTCATGACACTTACCAATGTCCTTGCAGCCAAAAGGCAATAAAATTAGTAACTTGAAAATTGCAAAATTGTACTTTTATTTCAAAAATGCTTATAGTATAAATAGGTTGCTGTAAAATAAGGTAAGTTATATAATATATGATGTCTCACTTTTTATTAATTGAACATAACTGAGTTACAAATTGATCTGAAAATGACATCAAATTTGTGGATCCTCACCACTACATGTACGTTTAAATGTTTTGTTTCCCAAACTACAAACAAGTTATTTCTCTTAACAAAACTTTTGAAAATATTTTTTAAGCTTTCACAAAACTTGATAGAGGTTGTATTTTTTGTTTTTTGAAACAGTGTCCACGACAACCGACTACAAAGAAAAATTATCAATAAATACAAAAACGGTTTCACGCCATATCTGTTTTACCAGCCTTACTGTTTGTTTCGAGATAACAATTTAAGACCACGACATTGACAAAAAGTGAAAGAAATCGGTAAACATTATCTGATTTTATGCTTTTTGTGAAAATAAATGATCAAGAGAAAAATAAGGAAAGTTAATATTACTTGAGTCGAGAAAAAAAATACGGTTGGCGACCAAAACAGGTTAGTCAAACGATCTTTAAACCATCCAAAATTCGTCTACAATTAAAAGAAAAATTAACGCTCGTTTTGCATAAGAATAAGAAAATTAAACCCCGATTCCTACTCTCAATTTTTTGGGGGAATAAACTATCATTAAAAATTTAAAGGTTCAATTTCGATAAAACCGAAACCCATAATTATACACAAAATAGGCTTGCGGTTGCGAGTTGGAAGGCGAACAATGAAAAACAAAAAATTGCTGCCCAGGCAAACTAAATCTAAAAGTCGAAACGAAGTTACACTTTCCGAATGTATCTTAGAAACATTTTTTAGAAGACAAGTTCCTTTTGTGATTCTCATAACAAAAGCTAACAGAGCCTGTTGATACAACAAAAGCACGGTAGAATATAGAATACACTTATACTTTGCACGATCTGAAAGAGATAACCAAATAACTTAAATTCAGGAACAAAATAATTGCAAGAAAGCATAATCGCTTCATCCCGTTGAAAAAGTCTTTTGGGAGTCAGGCAAAACATATATGCAAATCTTGGAGATTTTCTTTGTTCCATTTTTACAGCGTATGTATTACAATTCGAATACTAAAACTTGGCCCTCAGAATCAGCGCTATAACCTAAGAATGTTCAAATATTCTTCCGTAATGTTAAGTATCGCTTATATGCGTGTTTTTTTTAAACAGTGCCTTCTATAGGCAAACGAAAAAAAACGAGGTGCTATCGACAGCATTTTTCGTAACACAAACAACATGCAAATGCAATACAAAATTGCAAATATATTTTTACGAGAAAGAGTTACAAGAAAAAAATAGCACAAAAATACCGACAACTGCACAAACAGTGCTCTGTGCTGGACTAACCTGTACTGCAAGGACTGAGGCTTGATGACCAGTGAAAATATTCACTGAAGCTCCAGAAAGCAGGTCCCACGAACGCACAGTCGTGTCCGACGAACCTGTGAATAACAGTTTGCCTTTTGCATCGACAGTTAAGCAAATTACAGCTCCTGTATGCCCTTTGAAAGTTACTAAACATTCATTCGAGTTCATACCCCAAGACTTGGCCGTGTTATCGGCTGATCCAGAGACAAGAATATCGTCATTGTTATCCATATCGATAAACGCACCACGATTTGTTTCCGAAGGAACCAAATGAAGAGGGTAAACTCCACGCTTATGACCGCGAAATGTCCGCAAACACTCTCCTGTGTCACCGTGCCAGCATTTCACTAATCGGTCGTATGAACTGGAGAATACCAAATCTCCAGAGCAAATAACACGATTCACAGTGGATGAATGACCAGTAAAAACCTTTAAGGGCGCACCAGTTTCAAGACTGTATTTCCTAACGGTCATGTCGGCCGAGCATGTGAAAACATATTGGTCCGAGACACAAACGCCATTTATATATTCCGTATGGCCGGTTAGAAGGCCGACACATTGTTCAGTTCTTGTGTCCCAAAGTCTGCCAGTTTTGTCTTCAGAAACAGTTGCAATAGTGTTGCCATCTTTACTCAAGGCCAAAGCGTTTATTCCGCCAGTGTGTTCTTCGAGGCACTTAATCAAGAACACTGTGTCCCTTTTCTTTTTCCCCTTTTTGGAGCTTCCAGAACCCATAACAACGGTACTAAGGTTTGTTAGGCGCTCAAACGATGAGTGGTAAAGGCTAAAAACTGCTTTCTTTTCACAGTCTTCATTTCCAGTCGACTGCTTTCCTGGCAATTTTCGACTTTCGTTTCAGTGAGGAAGCATTTTATAATAATCTGGTCTTATAACGGTTAAAATGCCCGAAATTCGACAGTGTTTATCCGCTGGTCTCCACGTATTTAATTTCAAACTGCAAAAAGAAAGGGTAGAAATTAACAGATGCCTCGAGAAAACACAAACCCAAACGACTGCCTCAAGTTTAATGTCACCACTGAGCTCAGATACAATTTGCAATTTTCCTGTCCCCCAAAATAGCACTAATTTATGGACGGTTACCATAGCAAGCGCAGGACCTGAGAGCAAGGTGTTAGATATCAGAATATTCAATGTCGTCAAATTTACTTTTCAAATAATATTGAGGTACCAGCAGCAATTGAAAAAATGCGAAGTATCATCCCTGACTTCTTTTAGTTGAAGAGAAAAATACCAAATTGATATTGTGGAACGGAATATTTACAAACATTTGTTTTCGTTCCCATTCAGTGTGGGGACACCGTATTGTTATTGATAATCATAACTCATGCAAAATTTAGTAGGTTCGGAATGGACAACTGTCATTTGTGTTTTGATATAAAAAACTAATAAAACAAAACAACAATAGAAAATCAGAACTAAAAATAAGTGGTGCGGTACTTGCTTTATTCAAGAGAACTTGCAACCTACTTCTCTACCTGGCTAACCCTGAAAAGGCCACACGAAACTAAACTTTCATTGTTTTAGAAATAAATACTTTTGAGACAAGCACAATTTATTATGACTGTAAAAGAGGTTTTTTGTTTAAATTATGCAGCTCACGTATTCTGAATGTGAAACATTGTTAAAAGAGAAACGCCCATATTTTCGAACGTGGGTTAAAAAGTAACTCCCCTCACCTAAAAAATACAATAATTAAAGTTTTATCCTTTTTCTATAGTTTCAACGAGGTATACAGAATTCTTACCATAAGGAATTAACTCATGATGCCATTGCTATGTTCTAGATAACAAACAAAGTAAATACATAATGTATATTGTTGTAGCTTTGTATAGTTTAAAGACAATATATTTCCTGTGAGTTAATTATTTCTATGATATATATGTAAGACATACAGAATATTTGCAAGCGGGCGTAAAGGAAAAGTTGCATGTCACCCTGTTTTTAGTATGAAAACAACCTTAGAGGCATTGTTATTCAACATGGTAACCACTCCAAGTTCTCGTCCACTTTTCAGGGTAATGAACGCCGGCTCTTGTGAAATGCAAACAATTTGCTCATTTACTATTTGAGGTTCGACTGAGAGCATTAAATACTATATGCTAAAAGAGTGCGACACTTCAAGAACAACCCGCAGTTTATCAGCTCAAATTATTTTTAAAAGTAGGAACGGCGGTTTGCTCTGCATCCCCTCACTTGCCATTCTCCTTTTCCCTTATATTCAAAATCAGAGACATGTGAAATAAGAAATATCAAAGTGTCTAGCTCCTAAGTCCGATTACAAAAACTTTGTAACGCCTAGCTGAGCTTGAGCATTCGTGTGCCGGCGCGCGCCTAATTTTGTAAGAGCCGTTTTGAGTTTTTCGTAAATTTTTCGGTACACCCTACCATCCATGCCTTCGTCAGCGTGAATGATCGAAAAATATAACTAGCAATGCAATTAACTAAAGCAGAACAGGGCATGAAACTTTATATAATTGAACTTTAAAAGCATTGTCAGTTTCTTGAAAGAATTTGTGAAAAGAACAAAATCAGGCCAAATTTTGAAGATACTTAGAAAATGTCAGAGACTCTCATGTATTCGAAAACCTTATTAAGTTGTAAAGTGGTGAGAGATTATACAAGGGTATAAAAACCGTTTAGCTTAGGGCCGGAAGAAGCGGGATGCTAATGCCGAGTAATGGTTGTGAATTAATTATCGGTTTCTGTAAGTACACGTGGAGTACATGCTTGGGTAAAGAGTCATGTATGGTTCTGTCGGGGGGGGGGGCATTTTCGGAAACACGCGGCTAACTAAAAACACAATAATATAACAAACACAGAAAATTGTTGTTGATTTGCTTCCATGCCAAGGCCTCGAAAAAACCCGTAACGGCTCTTCACGTGTGTTCTTAAGAAAATGCAGAGAAATGCAGCAATTACACACGATTGGATCATCACGCTCGTTTGTCGAATATAGGCAAGCCGGCAGACCTGCATTTTTTCTACTCTCTTTTGCTAAAGTAAGCAAGAACATTTTTTCTCTGGCGCCTTAGTACTACACGCTTTTTTTTATAATGACAACTTTATAAGAAGATTGATCGGCCAAAATTTAAGAACAATTCAAGAACAAGCTGAGGCTCGGGATGGATTGCTGATTTTTATTGACTTTACTGAGCTTCGATTTTTAACTGAACAATATAATTACACAATGAATAAGAAATACTTCGTAGTTTTTCATCATTACACTGGAAATCGTCTCAGGAAAATGACTCAGCTGCGAAACCACGATAAATCCACAAGGGTGAATTGATCAATTCGTTTTCCACTGTGTTAAACGCAAAACCCTAGGCTTAGTTTTTCGTCGATTTAAACACATAGAAATGATAACAATTTGAGGCTCAAATCGTTAAAAACTAAGAACAACGAGACTCCAAATTTACTGATTATTATTAAACTTGAAAGCGTGTATTTGGAGAGACACGCCCTTCGAATTTAGAAGCCACAGTGGTGGTTTCATCCGGGTTAGAACAAGTGAACGTGGGAAGCTGGTAGCGTGTATTCTTTTTTCCTCACTGATCCCGAAGGACTCCTGAAAACTGACCCGCCCTTTGAGTCAAGAGTTGAGTTGACAGGCAGACACTGTGCCTCTCTCGCATACATTTTGACTGTCCTCGTGTCGCGTGACCACTTTTTGATGAGTTAATGGAAAGTTTGGTAGCAAAAGGATAAAGCATTAAAATCGTAACGACCCATGCCTCATAATTATAAATTCAACCTCAAATTGATATCAGGATTGTCGTGAAGTTTCAAAGATGTAAACTTTTCGCATGCGTTTTGAAGATATAGCTACATTGCAATGAGCGATAGCCAGATAAAACGACATTATATGGTAGACACAACAGAACTACGAAACCACTTATCATGATAAATGCGTGATCTAATGAGGAGATTAAAAACTAAGGCAGAAGGACGCAGGAACTATTACAAACTACAATATTTGCAAATGCAGCCACCTGTTTTATATCATAGCAGTAACTCAATCCCGAGAAGCTGCCTTACCGAGCTCTACTTCACTCACAGACAAATCATGTGAGTCTTGCCAATCTTGGCTTGCTATAGAGACTGAACTGGTCATCTTTACATATACTCATGTAAAAAAGGGTGTACTTAAAAAACATATAAAGGAAGTCTTAAGGTTTAGCGGGGCGGCGTAGGCGCACCGCCTTTGAGTCTAAATGAGAGCTGTTTACTTTACTCAAACAATTTTGACCAATAGAAAATATGTTTTTCGATATCGATTATGTTTTTCTGTGCTCAAAGTTTTTTCTAATAATGATTCTCCACAACACAACTCTTCGCAGCTTTTGCAAGCCGATCTTTCAAAAGCGATCAAGTGAAGTTTACAGCTCAATCTATGTGCAAATGGGCCAAACCCTGTTTCCCGTACCGAAAAACTTGTGGGCCAGGATGTTAGGCCTTAAAATTGCTATACCGCTGAGCTTTCCGTATAATTTTAAATTAAGATTACGACGAGGGTAAATTATGCATTGGCTTAAATTTACAGAGCAGTGTCTCTTAAATAACGATTGATTTTGCCGGCTGTAAAAAAAACTTACCTTCTTCTGGTTATAGAATGTGCACTGAGTAACCCTAGACTGATAGAAAAAATTAAACGACGAGATAAAGGTCTTTCGTCCTTTCACTATCTGCCACACGGCTTCAGGTAATTTCCAGATGACATGCGGAGCTAGTTAGACTAAACAAAAATTTTAAAAAATAGAAACGTTTAGTTTGTTGTTAATACCCGGTTGCTAAATTGTTTTCTAGTAAACTGAAGACGACTCTAAAGGGAAGTTTTCCGGCAAGTCGTGTTAAAATATAAAGAAATGCTAATATTTTTGCATTAAAACAAACTCGTGGCCAATAAGATTGTTTTTAAACTATAGTTGAGGCGTGTTGATAGCAATTTATGTCGTTTTAATGGGGAAAGAAGTCTTAAAACTAATGGCTATAAAAACATGATTTGGCTGATTGGCTGTCGCGGTTTCAAGAATGATCCCTGAGATAATCTGACGCCTGGTTTGGCAGCAAAATTCATCAGCGATCAAATTGAAAGTTGCATTAAACCCTCAATTAGTGCATGTGATGAATAAACGATTTTCCTAAAAACGGAGTATCGTAAGTATAAAGTGAATTCAAACTCTCTGGAACAAGAAGTGCAACAGGTGAAAATATTTCTTTAAATAATTCGTGTTTTTTATCGTCGTTTTGGTCGGCGTCTCAATTTCGATCCCATAATTGTAATTTCGTGCGGTGCCTGCTCAAGCACATGTTTTGGACTTCGATCGTGGTGAGGGAAAGAAGATTAGAAGTTTTTTCAGAGTGTTTCCTACGCTCAAATCACTTACAAACGCACACACTGTTATCGGTAATTTTTCTGGCTAACAACAGCAATTTTTGAATAAGAATTTCAGTTATAATAACGAACTATTACAGTTTCCACTGTGCCCCTCCTCCCCCCAAAAATATTTTTTTTGTTTTCGCCGCCCATGCAGTATATAGAGCCATGCATACCACTAGACGGTCATAAGAGTACATTTCGGAACGGCTTGTTTCTCAGACTCAAAGAAGTGTCAAAGCTAGATCGAGTCTAGGTGGCAGCTATCATGCGGCTTTTTGCCGAGTATGGTTTAGCCCACCTAACAGGAATAACAGAATGAAACAATTATGCTTATTAAGTCTACAGAGAAGACAATAAGGACTGGGATTCTTGTTTGAACCACGTTGTATGGTTAACACTCATTCGTTCTCTAAATTTAGGCCGTGCTCGCCTGACGTTTTTTTGTGTCATAATTCAGGAACATGATTCTTCAGTTCAACTGTTCGATTCAAACATACAATTCTTCAATTACAACTTGCAATTCTTATGTTTAGATATATGGTTTTCGGGTTCGAAGTCGCTGCAGTTCTAGGCTTCAAACGTGCACATCTTTTTCCGAGTAGTCGTTAGTCTGCAGTCTGGAAATGCGGTTCTTTTGTTTATCAAGCTTAAAATTAAAGAGAATACAGGGAAAAACTCTATTGGCTATACATGGACCAACTAGAAGTTATGCTAACTATAAACTTACTTCTAGATTATTTCAATTGAAAAACGAAAGACGCAATTGAAAATAAAGTCTAACGTATCACTAGCTATGTATTCCACTGCTATCGACCCGGATTCCTAGTTTCATACATTAGTTTGATCTCAATCTAACTAGGTGGATCTTCGACTGCTATCGACCCGGATTCCTGGTTTTATACATTATTTTGATCTCCATCTAACTTGGTGGATCTTCCACTGCTAAGGGCCTAGATTCCTACTTTTATACTTTAGTTTGATTCCAATCTAACTAGGTGCATCTTCCACTGCTATCGACCCGGATTTCTAGTTTCATACATTAGTTTGTTTTCAATCTAACTAGGTGAATCTTCCGCTGCTATCGACCCGGATGTCTGGTTTCACACATTTGTTTGATCTCAATCTAACTAGGTGAATCTTCCACTGCTATTGGCCCAGATTCATTCTTTCATACATTAGTTTGATCTCAATCTAACTAGGTGGATCTTCCACTGCTATCGGCCCAGATTCCTACTTTCATAATTAGCTTGATCTCCATCTAACTTGGTGGATCTTCAACTGCTAAGGGCCTAGATTCCTACTTTTATACTTTAGTTTGATCTCAATCTAACTAGGTGCATCTTCCACTGCCATCGGCCCGGATTCCTGGTTTCGTACATTAGTTTGATATCAATCTAACTAGGTAAATCTTCCGCTGCTATCGACCCGGATATCTGGTTTCACACATTTGTTTGATCTCAATCTAACTAGGTGAATCTACCACTGCTATTTGCCCAGATTCATATTTCCATACATTAGTTTGATCTCAATCTAACGAGGTGCATCTTCCACTGCTATTGGCCCAGATTCCTACTTTCATAATTAGCTTGATCTCCATCTAACTTGGTGGATCTTCCACTGCTAAGGGCCTAGATTCCTACTTTTATACATCAGTTTGATCTCAATCTAACTAGGTGGATTTTCCACTGCCATCGACCGGGATTCCTGGTTTCATACATTAGTTTGATCTCAATCTAACTAGGTGGATCTTCCACTGCCATCGACCGGGATTCCTGGTTTCATACATTAGTTTGATATCAATCTAACTAGGTGGATCTTCCACTGCTATCGACCGGGATTCCTACTTTCATATTTTAGTTTGATATCAGTCTAACTAGGTGGGTCTTTCATTTGTATCGGCCTAGATTCCTACTTTCATACTTTAGTTTGATATCAATCTAACTAGGTGGATCTTCCATTGGTATCGACCTAGATTCCTACTTTCATACATTAGTTTGATATCAATCTAACTAGGTGGATCTTCCATTGGTATCGGCCTAGATTCCTACTTTCATACT
>JAOBRD020976506.1:0-12033 GCA_027575215.2 Hydrozoanthus sils
CTTATAAAAAATTTTGTTTTTCTTTTTAAACGTGTAATTGTTATTAGTGCGAAATAAAGTTGTTGTTGTTGTTGTTGATACAATTTATAAGACCATGTGTTGATCGCAAGGTATTTATCAAATGGACATAAATGATGCTTAGTTAGAGACGGAAGCGCGTTTCCTCTTGAAATAATTTATAATTGCAAGTTTGCGTGGTTTTCTTTGTAGAGCCGTTTTAGATTCTGTGCTATCCATATACAATCCAAAACCGTCAACTATATCATTGTTTTCGGCTGTGCAGAGGCTGTTGGCGTGTTTCGCTTTTAATCCTAAAGTCGTGAGTTCGCCGAGCGCTGGCCAGATGAGATGTTTAAATGACTAGAGGCGTGAGATCGAGTCCTGCCCAGGCAACTGCGCAGTGTCCTTGAACAAGACACTTTACTCGACTTGTTCCAGTTGACTCAGCTGTATAAACGACTACCAGCTTCTGCTGGGGGCTAACAATGATATTTGATATTGACACAGCAAAGAAGAATCAGACGAGCTTATTTTCTTAACACCACAGAATCTAGAGATAAGTACCCGGTTGATATTAAGTCAATAAGATAAAAATGGATGAAGAAGTTAATAGGATAAAAGAATAATTTACGAATGTTTCCACTCGGGTAATACAACTGATATTTCGGCATAGGTGGCAAGTTTCAGTTGATTTACTTACAGACTACTAGAACACTCATCAACGATTTAACCTTCGCGTTTTCTGTAGCACTACATGTCGCAGACGAACCTTTTGTGACGTATGAAGTTTCAAAAGGACAGAACGTGTCATCACAGAGGTCTTACTAACCCTTTCAACTATTTTTAAGGTCAACTTTTTTCTTGGTCGACGTGTAAGTCTATTCCAGGGAAAACACGAGTCTCCGAGAAAGACCGAACAGGTAGGAAGCTATGTTCAACTTTATTATACGTTTTTACAGATGCGGTAATATATTTTTAAATGGGTAGTTCAATTTCAAAATATTTTGCACGAAAACAATCTTTGTCCTTGAGTATTTTTCCTGTTTGTAATTCCGTGTTTCTTTCGCAAAGCACTTGAGCACTTTTTGCTTTCCTGGATATGACGCCGAGGGTGCGTCGTTGAGAGATGACAGGAAACCTACTTCCCATTGGATTCTAACGAAATCCTTTTCCTTGGCTGTTTTAAAACATTGATTTATTCTACTTAAGCAAATCAGCTCTCCTTCTTTCTATTTTCGTCACCAAATTTAGATTTTTGGGTAGTGATTTTGTCAGGTAAGCAAGCCTGTTGGCTAAAGTTGTTATTGTGTCTCTTATCATAAAAGGACGAGGACGTTAGCGCGGAAAGTGACCGTGTGGGTTCGATGAGCATAGAGGCTATCAAGAAGGAATCGGTAGTGATGAAAGATCTCACAAAGGTTGGTCCTTGTTAACTGATCCTTAGTCTTCTCCAAATATTCTGTTTACCGAGAACAACTATAAAGTACAAATGATGAATATATGTAAGAATTTTAGTGAATCAGTTTTTTTCTAAATGTTTTAAAACTATCGAAGCAAATATGCTAGCTTGTTTTCCGTGTTATCAGCTACAGTCTACAGTTACCTATCTTACCACAGTAACTTTATTAATCAACTTGACTAGTACATTTTTCACTTACATTTACGTCTTTTTACACTTACTATTTAATGCACAACTACAATAAACATTATTATACTCAACCAGATACCGGTGAACTTTTCAGTTTTCGAGCAGTCTTCTTTTTTAGTTTAAATGAAATGCGAGAATTATTACTGTAAGACGAGAGAAGTAAAGTCGAGTGGAGAGGGCTAGTATGTTTGAGATGATTGTTATAGTCGATTAATTATAAAGTTTTAATTGTTTCGAGAAGTTGAGGATGTTGAGATCTTTTACAAAGTATTTAACAACAGTTTGTATAAGTGCCACGAGTACAACACATAAAAACTGTTTCTTACTACAGGTTTATCGTGGAAAAAAGATAAGAGCCGTTGATCACCTGACTCTGGCAATACCAAGGGGGCAGTGCTTTGGACTTCTGGGAATCAATGGTACGTATGACTGGGGCCG
This sequence comes from Hydrozoanthus sils, assembly GCA_027575215.2. NCBI lineage: Eukaryota > Metazoa > Cnidaria > Anthozoa > Zoantharia > Hydrozoanthidae > Hydrozoanthus > Hydrozoanthus sils. Next base: position 2,087 of record JAOBRD020976506.1, read on the forward strand.
GAGGTCGGGGATCGGGGCATGCTCCCCAAGGAAATTTTGAATTTAGGTTGTCTGAGGCTGAAATGTAAACAGGCAGGCGAAATCAACCGTAACAACCTGGAAATCATTCAAACTTTTGATCTTCGAAATCAATTTAGAAAACATAGATCGAGGATTGCGTTGCTTTTTCAAATAGTTGGTCAACAAAAATGTGGACCTTCGCCACCTGTGGGGGGCTGTGAGCGCACCCATCGCATCCCCCTCTCATTCCCTACGGGCCAGCTACACATAGTACTTTTTTTTATCTAAGCCGGTAAACGTCTGATTGTCCTTGCAATACTGTGTCATTGTTTTTATAGGTGCTGGTAAAACAACCACATTCAACATGCTGACGGGCGACCTCAGTATCACCGAAGGAACTGCCTTCGTTGATGGCTTTGAACTGAAGAATCAAATGCGACAGGTATTGGCAGAGTATGTTTGCATGCACGCGAAATGAAATTTGCCCTGTTACGGTTGTGAAATGGTCTAAATGTTTGTATGAATCCACGTCTAGATCTGTTTGCTTGTTTGCTGTAGGTAACTTTCAAAATGTACAAAAATGTCACATGTCACCAAGATCACAATATCCAATGGTATAAAATCAAAGCCAAAAAAATTTGAGATGGTTCGCGGAGTATAAACGACCATGTGACACAGAGGAAAATCACTATTTAGAATTGCTTTCTTTTTCATGTAACGAAAATATCTTCTGCTGTCAATCTTGTCTGAGATACAATTTTGACGAACCAAGACACCATTACTAAATTAGTACGTCTTAAGTAAGCAATGAGTAAAAAACCTTTAAGGAATTGAAGCTCATGATCAATACATTCTTGCTAAACGTTTTCCATTAACCAGAAAGACCCATAAATGTGATAAAAAAATTTTTGCGTTAGTTTAAAAGTTTCAAAAATATAAATATTCCCGAGGTTTTAAGTAAATCAAACAGTCTTCTTCAGGGAAAGTGAAAGTATAAGTTCTAAACAAAGTCCGAAAATTTGAATATTAAAAAAAACTATTGTTTCCCTTTTTTAAAAGTTAAGCGCAAATACTCTATAGGGAGAAATTTTCCGTTTCTCGGTTTAACGCGTCCGGAAAAACATTAATTTCCTTTGCCTCTAGGAGGTGCCGTTGTTACCAATTTTCACATCGTCTCTGAATGTATCTCTCCATGCCAACGTCTTAGAAAGTATCTCTCAATCCTTTGTGCCGATTGCAGCAAAGAATATGTGGTAAAACAAAAGGGGCAATTCGCTACTCGAACGGGTGAACACAAACAAGCGGTTGCGTCAAGCAAACCAAAAAATTCTGCTATAGCCGAACATTTCGTTAATCAATTGGGAATCCGCCTCGATTCTTTATACACCCATAATGCTAAGCGCCGCTATTTGCCTAACGGCATCGAGAAAAATAAGGAAATCTGAGATTTAAGGTAAAGTGTTGTATTTATATAGCGCATTTTCCATATGAATGCTCAAAGACGCTTTACAATGATCATTTCACCCCAAGCGGACTGGAAGCATACATAGGCGCCTTGGGCAGCCGCTTCAAAGCGGTCCATGTATACTGGTACTCATTTTATCGACCCCGAAAGGATGGGAATCTAGCTGAGTGGCCTTTAGTGAGAAAGAAGGTCATTCAAATACTCAACCCTTGACCAGGCTGGGAATCGAACCGGGGATCTCAGGATCTTACCGCTGCGCCAACCCCTTTGCTATAAATCTGAGATTTACGTACACCAGAAAAGCAATGCTGTTAAAGTTGTGCAGCGAATCGCTTTATATAGGCTTTTGGGCTTTGGGAGAAAATTATGATTTTTTTTGCAAGCCCTAAAACTAACAAAGTCTATAAAACAAACTTTTATTAGAAACTTTGTTTAGCTCGGCTTACTTGCTCAACTTGAGCTTCGAAAGAATCAATACAGGGCTTGCTGTTTGAAAATCGTACGCGAGTCACAAAAAGCTCACCTAAGCTAATCAAGTTGAGCTGTCTTTTCAAAGTGATAAGGGCTTAAGAGAAACTTGTCAATGACATTAGCAGTACCATGGAAGAAAGGTGAGCCATTAAACGCTCTCCTCAGGTCAATTTTGCGCGAGTGATGTGAGCGAGAGCGATCGCTCGCCTCAAATAGCAAGCCCTGCAATACACCTTATATGGTATAAAAAGACATAACTATTTATATATAGTACATGATATAATATATATTAAACATCTTAGCTTCAAGTAAGACAGTTCCATTTTGATAACATCCCGCAAATAGTTTTGTTTCACCGAAGCAAGCATTGTTAGATCGAACTGTTTTAATTTATCAAAACTGATACTTTTAATTCGACATTTTTTTTCAATTAACAGGCGCAACAGAGACTTGGATACTGCCCTCAGGTGCGTTATAGTTTTTCTGTCGTTTGTTATGTGTCTTTCGTAACTGATTGACTTGTAAACGCCCTTTTCAGTTACATTTTTCTTGCCTCCATCTTTATACAAAAAAACTTTTACATTTATAACTTAATAGCATTTGTAACTACTTGCTTAAACGCCCTATTCAAAAAGAAATTTTAAAACTGATTGTGAATCTTAAATAGTCATTTAGACTTTGGAACGTTTTGTCATCAGAATACTGTGTTGTGTCCTTGAGCAAGATACTTTGCACTACTTGTTCAGTCGACTCAGATGTATAAATGAGTCCCAGTTCTGCTTGGAGCTAACGTACCTGCGATAGATTAGTGTCCTGTCTAGGGATTGTTATAAAGACTTTCATCCGCTTACCGAACACTACAGAAACCGGAGATAAGCGCCGGTCCTATGAACCATCTAGGCTCGAGAAAGGATTTAGCTTAGCTTTTCAAATTAAATTAAAAATAAACATTTATTTTGAATTGCCTCTTTCAGGATCTTGAGTTGGAAATTTTGTAGAGAAACAATCCAAAAGTCAGAAGCATTTCATAGTAAAAAGAGAGCGGCATTTCGGAAAGTTCTCTAGGCGTTTGAAAACGTGAGAGGCCCTGTCCGTTGTCATATGCTGGCGAACCTGAGTTGAAAAGAGTCTGCACGTCTTTCCGACGTAGCAAGCTCTAAAGCTTTGCTTTTTTTTCTGCCTTCCAGTTCGATGCTTTGATTGATCGTTTAACCGGCCGCGAGATGTTGACTATGTTTGCTCGCTTACGCGGTGTCCCGGATGACAAGATGGACGACGTTATACAAACAACCATTGATCAACTTAGCCTGGGAAAATGGGCTGATAAACTCTGTGGCAACTACAGGCTAGTACATTCTTTTACCAAAAAGTGATTAACATAGGTTTATTTTTTAAGAACTTTGTTTTTTGCCGTCGCACAATAGTTAGCAGTTTAATATGAAACTTAGTATCAAAAAAAGATCTAGAACATCTCCAATAGACTCAGCTAATTCAACTTAATTTAGAACGATTGTGAGATTAAATATCTAACCAATAACAACGAATGCTAAGATCCTTTATCGCACTTTAGTAGCATGAGAATCAAGATAAAAACAAAGAATCCTGTTATTGACATTCCATTTACAAGAGATTACAGTGCCAAACTTATTATTAAGTGCTCTTGTTACTAGTTTATTTCTTTTTTACACGATTGCTTCTTGGTTAAACAGTGGTGGTAACAAGCGGAAGTTGAGCACAGCTATCGCTCTGGTTGGCAATCCGCCCATTGTGTTCCTGGTATGTAATTTATATTGCAGTATATATTTAGGAGAGAATAATAGTCGCCCTGGTTGGTAACCCACTTATGGTGTTCCCGGTATGCAATTTATACTGCATTATATATTTAGGATGAGAATAACAGTCGTCCTAGTTGGCGACCAGTATCCATACTATCATCAACTTTTGCATCCATGATATCTTCATCATTAGCATCCATACTAACATCATCATTAGCATCCATGATATCTTCATCATTAGTATTCATACTATCATAATCAGCAGCAGCAACCATAATATCTTCATCGTTAGCATCCATCCTATTATAATCATTAGCATCCATACTATCATAATCATTAGGATCCATACTATGATCACAATCATTAGCATCCATGATATCTTCATCTTTAGTATCCATTATATCATCATCAGCATCCAAACAGTCATCTTTAGCATCCATACTATCGTCAACATTACCATCCATGATATCTTAATAATTAGCATCCATACTATCATCATCATTAGCACCCGTTCTATCATCAACATTAGCATCCATACTATCATAATCATTAGCATCCGTGATATCTTCATCGTTAGCACCCATACTATCATCATCATTAGCATCCACACTATCATCATCATTAACATCCATATTATCATCATCATTAGCATACATAATATTTTCATCATTAGCACCCATTTTATCATCAACATTAGCATCCATACTATCATCATCATTAGCATCCATGATGTCATCACCATTAGCATTCATGATATCATCATCATTAGCATCCATGATATCATCATCATTAGCATCCATACCATCATCATTAGCATCCGTACTATCGTCAACATTAGTAATTATACTGTCATCATCATTAGCTTTCATGATATTATCATCATTAGCACCCATTATGTATCAACATCATTAGCATCCATACTATCAAAATGATAAAAACTAAGATAAAAAAGACAATACCATTGAACAAAGTCTTGAATCATTCTGCTTGCAACAAGTAATTATCCGACGAAACAAAAAGTTACTTATGCCAACAAGGTATAAATCATATTTTCAAGACTATTCGTCTAGTCGATTGATCGAGTACAGTTTAAATTAAATGCTAGAAACTCTGTCTAAAGAACATTGTATTCGATAAGAGAGTTATTCTAGTACATACCTTGACACATTGCAATGGCAATTTAGCGATCGTGTGATACATTCCACATGTCTCCCACAATGACCCTGCTCTCAATCGATTAGCGTTCTGCTAGTGCATATAGACGGTCGTTCGTTCGTTTCCCATTTAGAACTCATTGAAGTATAAAAATAACCTTGAGCAACACGTTCCTTGACATACATGGAATGGTATTTCAGCGATCGTGTAAAAGTAAGTAAGTAACTTTATTAAAGTCTCGTATCTTCTAGCCGTGCACATGCCTGGCTAATTGGGGAGGCTAGACCAACGGCTGAACGTCCCTTCTACGGACAGTGTGGCGAAAGAAGGCCGCACAAATGTTCAACCCTCACCAAGGCCGAGGATCGAACCACGGGCCTTACGGTTGGCAGTCAGAGTTCTTACTGACGTAGCCATGCTCGCACTCAGTCGAGGTTTCACTAGCTCAGTGGTCAAGAGCATCCAATTAGTATACAGAAGGTCAAGGGCTGATTCACGTCTCCGCACTTAAACATATGTATGTATTAATTTACATTTTTGAGAATATATGAGTGAAACGATTTTATCAGAGACCGATCCATTTTCCCGTTAGGACGAGCCCACAACTGGAATGGATCCAGTTACACGTCGGTTCTTGTGGGACGCTCTCACAAAAGTCATGAAAGGTGGCCGCTCCATCGTACTGACCTCACACAGGTAAATAGACAAGGTTACTAGATAACTAACTCACTATTTAACTAACTAACTAACGTACTAACTAATTAACAGTGAATTACTAGGGGAGTGGATGTGGCAGTTGGAAAACAAGAGCTTAACCTCATGTTTAAGCTGAAGTTTTAACATTTCTTATTTCTTGTCTTAACTTGTATGGTGATCTCATTATATATATCATGTTAAGGTCTTACCTACAGGCGGATTTCAGCTGACGTGTTTATAAATCTTTTCAAATCAAAACACTTTGAGACATGAAAGAAAGGAAAAGAAAGAAGGAAGGAAGAAAGGAAGGAAGGAAAGCAAAAGTAAAAAGAAAAAAAGAAAGGAAAAAGGAAAGAGAAAAGGAGGGAAGGAAGGGAAGGAGTAATGAATCAAGATAGGAAAGAAGGAAGGAAAAACAAAAGATAGAAGGGAGGGAGGAGAGGAGAGGAAAGAAGAAATGAAGGTAGCCGGATGGGTATTAAATGTAAGGTTTAAACAAAGTACTAAGTAAGTAAAAGCCGGGCTTGTTGAAGCAAAATACGAAGAAAACTATCTCTCTACTTTTCCTGTTCTCTAGCATGGAAGAATGTGAAGCGCTTTGCACCAGACTGGCAATTATGGTCAACGGACAGTTCAAATGCCTCGGCAGCACTCAGCATCTTAAGAGCAGGTTGGTCACTTTATGGGGTTTCAAAAGTTGGCTCAAATTATTGTATGACTTTCTTGATAAGTCAAGATTAGGTGTCAATTATGAGGCAGAATTTTTCATTATCTCAGACTTTTCTTTCGTTTTGTTATCTTAAATAGTAAGTTTAAATATTCCATATCACTATTCCAGTAAATGTAGATACTCCATATCAGTAAGTTCCAGTAAATTTAGATATTCCATATCAATGTTCCAGTAATGTCATAAGCTAAGGATTTCTATCAAGTTTTCAAAGTTGTGGCTTTAAGTTTTTTTCAAGTAATTGACTTGCCATGTTATGAATAACACTTATCGTTAAATTTTCAACCTCGAATATTGCATTTCTTGGGTTCCGATTGGTTCACTCGGTCTCGGTTATCAGCTCATGATCGATCATATACCGAATTGACCATATATGGAAACTGACTGTGAACGGTTGCAAAGCTGAAATATGGCTCTGAAAAATTTTTGCTGTCGTTTTCAAGTTTCGATAGATTTTGAACATTCAAGAAATTTATCAAAACAATTATCCCATTCACACTTGTTGGTTATGAGACAATTTAAACGCACGCTCCAGTGGCGGATCCAGGGGGGCCTGGGGGGCCTGTCCCCCCCTCCGCTTTTGGGATTTTTTTCTAAAGGTAACGTCCCAAAAAACTATTTCTTTTCCCTTTCTAAGGCCCATATATATATCTGTGCTCCCCCCCCCACCTTTTGGAAGCCCTGATAAGCTACTGCGGTCTAGGAATATTTGTTTTAACCGATAACGAGAAATCTCAGACCGACGGTTTGACGTGCGGACCGAGGTAAGAGATTTCGCAGTAATAACTGAGCAAATGACGTTAATTGGTCGTTTATTGATTTGTTTTATCTCCGAATTTAGTTAAGAATTAAAAAATAGCGAACAGAGCAATTAAATAGAAAAAAAGTTTGTGATACCTGCGGTCTCCTGCCTTCCCAAGAGCCAATCACATTGCGAGACTGTCTGGCCATATAACAATTTAATCAATTACAGACATAAACTGTACATGCTGCTGAAATTAAAGAAATAATAATAAAAAAATACAAAACAGTTACTGTTCATCAGCAGGATTCCCAAACTGTGTGAAATTCCATAATTGGTTTCGGCTCCATTAAATCCTGTACCAATTGTAAAACAATTTAGGAGGAGCCACCCAACAAGCGAGCACAGTAACTGAAAAACCGTTATTAAAAGTAAGGAAAATAACAGAAACCGTTATTAAATATGAACTTGCGGCATGCGCCACATTTCTAACAACAAAACGCGCGAGCGTATTTAAGAAATAAAAAAATAACTGCACATAACTAAAACAATGTTTAAAATCAAAAGACAAATTAATAGGTAAAAATATAAAAAGGATAACGATTGGTTAGAAGGCCCAACTTCAGGTATCGTGTCAGCCCGGGCGACAACTCCTCCGGTAGATCGACAGCTTGTGTTCTATTTAACTACACTAAGACTCAGCATATTGAGTAAAAAAAATAATGAAATAAAATAAACATATATGATATGTGCTATATGACACAAATAATTCCAAAAGTGCAACATAATAGTATGTCCGCGAACAGTATTCCTAAATGGAATAATTTACACTAACCATAAAAGTATGTATCAATAACTCACTGCGGAGTTGAGTCACTCTGTTCGACTTGTTTTTCGTTTGTAAATCAAACTCGATCATGGCGGTAATATTGATTCGGAACCATTTCATTCTAAATACTTCAAGGAAACATTAGCTTGGGAGAAATAGTTTGCAAATGACTTGCATATGGGTTGTGGTCAAACTTAACTTTAATCTGCATTCGTTATTTACCTTTCAGATTTGGCAAAGGTTACACTCTGATGATCAAAGTCGGCCCGGCTCAAAGCGATGCAGTCGAAACACACCCTCCACCCCCAGGTCAGTCCCAGAATCCTCCATCAAACAAACGATCTTAATCTTACTAAAACCATACGCCCGTCCATGCCCTTTCTGCTTTTAACAATTCCGAGCAGAAACATCTAACTTGAACGGAAATTTCTAACTTTGAAACGAAGTTTTACCGTGCGGAAGGGCGAACATGAAACACTGAACGCAATTCAGAAAAAACTCGAGACGTCGCACCGAACCCTTAACGCCAACATGGAAGGCATATTGACTTCGATGAATCCAGCACCTTAAGATTGAAAACACTAGAGGGCTTGTTTATCGTACGAAAAAAAATTTTAACCAAAAAAGTACATTGTTTCACTGCAATATTAATTTCTCTCGGGAATTACTTAGTCAAAACCAGCAAGAGCCTGGTGATTTTTAATGGTATTAATATTCCCGGAATCTTGTTTTTATAGTTTGACGGTTATCGACAAATTTACGTTTTATAATTGCTGATGAAGGCAGATGTACCTGCCGAAACGTTCGGTAAATTTAAAAAAAAATTTAAATCAGAGACAACTTTACACTTATATTTTTAAACATTTTATCACGCCTGATCGCATTTTTAGCATTTTTAAGTTAGTAGCTAGTGTGCGTTCAGATTTTGGCTTAGCAGAGGCCTTGAGTTTTTTTTAGGTTCGGGAAGATTACTTGGACAGTTGGATGGCTAGATGTGCGGAGAAATGTAGAACAGATGTGTTTGAACTCATAAAATAAAAACATAAAATAAAATACAAAACGCTCTTTCATTTAATATACTCAATTCATTATTTGACAAGTCTTTAAAATGAAAACATATATTTAGTGTTAATCCTTTTTGCCAATATTTTGATTCTAATTCCGTAACTCTGCAGGTGTTGTCGAGCCACGAATGCCCACTGTCCAGACCCCCTCTCCAATGATGGTTGATCGCGGGCTCGTGCAAGCTGTTTACAATGCCAAACATTTCGTTGCCACGACATTTCAGGGAGCAACCTTAAAGGACGAGCACCAGGTAGGTTTGGGATGTTTTTACATTTTTTTATAGTCGAACTTAGTTGCTCACGGCTTGTACTAAAACTTTTCGTGTTTGTTTGTAATAATTTCTTACAAGCAGTTGTTTTGTTTGGGCAGTCAAAGATGAAAATAGTATCTCCACTACGCGCAATGAAAAAACGGTTTTTGGTAAAAAGAAAAACCCTTGTATTTCATCAATATCTATATAACAAATTGAGTTAAACTTGCTTATCAAAGTTACTTAAGGCTGGCTACTAAACACATGGATCTGGCAACCGATTTCGTTTATTGAAGTGACACACGTTTTAAGAAATTTGCACTAGACGATTTTAGTTAGCATCATGCAAGCGAGGTGGGACAACTAACTATTGTTTTGCAGTTTATAGAAGTCAATTTTCATTTGCCACCCCTCTCCCCTCAGGGAATGCTTCATTACCTGGTGCAGAACGAAAACCTAAGTTGGTCCTACATCTTCGGACAGCTCGAGAAGCACCGCACGGCGCTGAATATTCTGGACTACAGCGTCAGCCAAACTACACTAGAGCAGGTTGGTAATTTACCTCTCGAATCAGCTCTGGAAGCTGACCCATTGATTATCTGTGACAGCTTAATTCGTGTTATTTCCTCCCAAATCCTCCCCTTACCAGCACTCAAATCAGCTCTGGAAGCTAACCCATTGATTAATTATGACAGTTTTGTTTGTGTCACTTCTTTAGAATTTCATTGGTATTGCAACTGTACGTATATCGACATCGAGATCTCCATCGCGG
>JAOBRD020976612.1:0-10790 GCA_027575215.2 Hydrozoanthus sils
ACGTATCTTCCCTAATCTTCTTTTACCTTTAAGAAAAACTCTTTCGTCTTTTTTTTTTATTAACAAAGCGTAACTTGTACAAAAGAGAAAAACAACTAGTTGTACTTGATTGAAAAGGGCAAGAAGAGGAAGTAGTGTCTTTTAAGCCTTCGTCGTCAATGTTATCCGCTGTGTATCTTCCATCAGCTCCTTATTAAAGCAAGAAAAAGTATGGTGTAAAACTAGTTAAAAACCAGTTGAAATTGTGTGTCTGAGAAACAACACACAATGGAATTGGGCCGAGTTGAACTGACTTTTGGAAAACCAAAACGGAAATATATGTTATTTGCCGTCCGGGAGGTCCGTATTTAGAAAAACTGTGCCAGAGGTCTTGCGTAAGGACCGAAGCCAAAGGCCGAGGTCCGTATCTAGACCGAGGGCCCAGTTTTTTCTCAATACGGACCTCCCGGTAGGCAAATAACGTGTTTATTTTTTCCCCTGTGTTTTCGTGTTTTCGTGTTTTTTTTTCTTTTTAAAGGCCTATGTCCAGACTGTCTTTGTTCAGCAGGATAATAAAATTCGCTGTCTCTATGAAAACTTTATTCGTCGGATATTATGTTAAAAAAAATTCAAAAATTGTTTCCAGATGTTAACGCTTTATAAGCTAAGACTTGCAAAACTAAAAAAATATGAACCTTTTGAGTTTAGTCGTCTTTGCTTGTCACGAAGTCGCTGTTGGTGTTTGACCACGGGCAAGATCGTAAAATTCCGCCCGCTCAGGGAACCAATCAGATTGCAGGATTCGTTTAATCTTGCCCGCTCGCGCGCCGAAAAAAAAAAAAAGCATTATTTTACTGTTTGAATTAACAAATTAGTTGTTCCAGTAAGAACGAAAAAGGAGTACAGGTAAACTAGTATTTATATTCTTAAATAGTATTTGAACATTTGGCAGTTTCATTCATGAGTACAGGACTTCTTTCATCAATCAATTGGCAGATAGTACAAAAGAATTCGAAAATATTTGTTGCATCTACCCTAAATCGTTTATTATTCAAACAAATTTTAAGTATTGATAACTTGATCTTGTTTTTACTCACTCGTTTATTGTACCATATCACTTATTCTCATTTATTTAACAGTGGGATATTTACTTGGAAATCTCAGACCAAGGGCTTGAATTACGGGCCGGTTGAGAGTGTAGCGAGATTCGTACCACGAGAGTATGGTCTGAGATTTCTCAAAAAAAAGCCAGAGTGTATGAGGCAGATATTTTATATGTTTGATGTTTTTTTGAGTTTGAAAATGAAAGCCAAGTATTCACATCCAGTCACGCACTCTCAAAGTATCTTCTGAATCTAGTCCGTTCTGCAAAGTAGTGCGTTTTTGTTCAATTGAAGAAAAAAATTGAAAGGAAGGGATGACTTTTCCATCTTCTAAACAACACACTAGTTTTCCACACGTTTAATATGTCCGGGGTCCTGTCCTGTTAGTAGCCAATCAGATTGTACAGTGGGCTATATGTATGTATAATGAAAAGTACCAAGAAGATGATACAAGTTTTATTTTCCCTTTTAGATGGAGTTAGCATTCGAGTACGATCTTAGCTTAGAATCAAGCCATTCTACATTATCAGTAAGTATCTTTCTGTAATTTTGTCTAGTAATAGATAGAACTATTTCATTAATAACTTGTCATTGTAAACCAAGAGCCTTATGTTTGGATATTTATTCTACTTTTTTAAAGATGTACCATCTATTTCAGCATTTCTTTTCTCTTGTTTAACAGCCTGTGACATGGGTAATGATTGGCGGAGTTGATAAGGCACCAGTCGGTCATGCGGGAGGCCCGGGTTCGATTCCCGGTGCCGGACCTTTACTCAGGGTCTTAAAATAACTGAGGAGAAGGTGCTGCCTTTGCTGTAACATCTGCAAACCGTTAAACTCTTGCGTCTTCTTGAAAAAGGACCTTAAACTGTAGGCTCAGCTTCTCGGTCTCCTATCCGGGGACTTAAAAGGAACCACAACTACTAAAAAGAGTAGGGTGATCCTAGTGTCGTAACATGTACACTACTATCAATGTGTGAGCCCTATATAACTGACTATTTAAGACCCTCGATACCAAAGTCCATGTATTACTTTGTTTATATCATGAGGGCAAAACTACTTCAATTTGATTGAATATCAACAGGGGCATTTTTTCTTATTTCAGGACAAAATTACTTGGCGCTGATTGGGCGCTAGCTGGTATACTTCCGAAAGTCTTAAAGGTGTCTTAAAAACATTTTCTAGCCATTTTCGGAAATTTGCAAAGATTTCGGAACATTTCCGAATATCTCCGAAGAAAATGCCGTATAAACGTTTTTAAACCGTTTCCGAAGATTTCCAAATGTTTCCAGAGATTGCAAAGATTTTCAAATTCGAAAAAACTTTGGATGAACAAAATTAGTTTGGCAACTCTCTCTTTAGTCGGTACCACGAAAAATGAAGAATTTTGCCCTCGATGCCGTTAACATATAATCGCGTGGTTGGAAAAAATTGAAAACACTCGTGAAATTAATCCTAAATTTCAAACAGATGCTGAAATGCATCTTGTATAGCTTTGTATTGTATTTACTTATGCTATAAGTGTTTGTGATTAGAGGTTGTGACTACGACTGTGAATCAGACTTTGATAAAATTTCCATGCAGTTGATGTTGTGAAAATGTTTTGATGCTTGGTGTTTTTTTTTTTACTTTCAGACAGTGAACTTCGTTTTTGTGTTGTATTACGTGATAGAACAGGTAAATATGTTTCGTTAAGTTCAGCTGTTGTCCTCAAGATTTTTTAAGATACTCATTTACATTGATATAATAAGCAGTTGATTCATGAGTGGTCTTAGTGCCAGCTCTAAACACGCACACGCTATAATTTTCCAGCCACGCGCCATGGTAGTGTCAGTGTATTTACACTTAACTTCCTAATTCTTACTGTGTTCACTGTTGTCTAAACAGAGAAACCGAGTGTTTCGACCTGAAGATTTGTTGATTAACTTCCCTGAAGTAATCCTAAAAGCTCTCGGATTCTAGAGGCCTTGTTATTTACTGATACAGCCAACCCTCCCTGAATGAAGATTAGTGGCTGAGACCAACGGCTAACGTTTGTGTCCACGGACGGTGTGGCGAAAGGAGGCCGCACAAATGTTCAACCCTCGGCTAGGCCTGGGATCGAACCCGGGGCCTCACGGTTGAGAGTCAGTCACAGTTCTTATCGGCTGAGTCAAGCACGCAGTCTTACACCTGGCTTTGCCTTTGTAAACCATTATTAAACAGACGTTTTACAAATAAACCAGAAGATGGAGTTTTTTTTATGTAATATTTCAAAACGAGTACGAGTGTTTGAATGGGGGTTCCTACGAATGCATGCAGGAGGCCGCGAAGCGACGTGTTAGCCATAGCTAGAAAACAACAACGAGTAGTCTAATTTTTTTGGTAGAAATCAAGTACACAACCATCGAATTTATTAGATGTTTTTTGATAGAAATGAACGTTTAAAGAGTTCGCCTTAGTTTTTTAATTTGAAAACGGCAGTTTTGCTACTCGCACAATAAACAGTAGGTTAGCTATTCGAATTACGGCATTCGATAGTATACTGTAGTTGGTCTCCACTAACATAACTTATTTGGGGAACAATTGATCCATATTCCAAGATTAACTTTAAACCTTAGGCGATGAAAGCAGTTAGCGCTCTGGTAAAAGTTTTATTGATAATTTAGCAAGTTAGAATATAAGTATAACTTCAGGTTTTTTCTATGGTAAATTTATATTTCTGTTTGTTTTTCGAAGATTGCCAAGTTGTGGGCTCTTGGATGGCAGCGATACACAGCTTTTAAGGTAAATTAGCAAGTGATATCAGTCAGCTCAGGTACAGCGGGAAGTGGTGGAAAGTTTGAGGCACAGCAGGAAAAGATCTGCGGCGTAGTGGCCGAGCGGTTAGCGTGTTCAATTCGTAATCCTAGGATCGCGAGTTTGAGCGCCGGCCAGTACACTGTGTTCGGTGGACTTGAGCAAGAGTCTTAACCCGACTTGGTACAGTCGACTCAGCTGTATAAACGACTACTAGCTTCTAGGATTTAGCTTAGTAAAGGATATACAACTTTTAAAGTATAGTTTGAAAGTGTAGTTAAAGACAAAAACAGAAGAATGTGATAAAAAATGGAAGAGGCATATTTACATTATAGAGCATTCTAAAGTCTCGGATCGTGTAGACCTTTCTCACGCGACGGCCATTTTGGATCAACTATTTTGGTTTTTGTGGCTAGCATCAATATCGTAAAGACACACGTGGACCAAAATGGCTCTCGTATGCAAAGGGTTTACTTCATTTCGCAAGAAGGTAAGTGATTGCTTTAACTTTCTATCATGTGGAGGGTTGCTTGCTTTACATAAATCAATGAATTAACGAACTGCGCAAAATCTTACCTTTTAAAAATAGTAGCTTATTATTTTAAAGTATCTTATTACATATATGTGCAGTTATACAATACCAAAACAAATTTTTCGACTACCAGTACTTTCATTTATATTCTAGTTTTACATTAAGATTTTCTATGAGTCTATAGTCAGCGAGGCGCGAAGCAGAAGCAACAAGTTTAACTCACAATGCGTCGTTTGATTGCAGGGAAACTTGTACTGCGGCGTTATTACAGTAATTCTTTTGGTAAGTACGTATACGTAAGACAACACGTGTATATACAATACATACACTTACAATGATAGATTTACATCCAATACGTGTACGTACATTATGTAAACATACAATACGTGTATGTACATTATATAAGCATACAATACGTGTACGTACATTATGTAAATATGAAATACGTGTACATACAATGCGTGTATAAGCTCTTTTCGTTCTTTTTTAAAAATGACCGCTTTCGAGGCAGTATTGCAGCAACACTTTGCTACAAACTAAACTAATCCGATTAGTTTTATTCTTTGGATTTCAGGTTTTCGAGATATGTCACCTGGTTCTCCATGGGTCACCCTTTGATAATAGGTAGTATTAACAGCATAGCTATAATAATAGTAATATTATTGATACTACTAATGATAATCATCATAATTGTAATGATAATAGTGGCACAAGTAATACTACTACTAACAAGATAGCCAGTTACGATATAATAGTAGTATCGGTCCATGCAAATAATTTTATTGTTGACATGTTTCGACATGGCGCGTGTCAACAAGCAAAAGCTAATAGCATATAAGTTAGAAAGGTAGCACAAAAGTAGCGTGTATTTAGTAATATTAACAAACAGGGTCGTAGTAGCCAGCTTGCCACCAGGAGCAAAACTTCGGTAGCCTTAATGCAAGTTTTAGTTAGTTATAAATAATGTAACGTTAAAACCGTACTATGACATCATCTGTAGCTATGTGCGTAAAAATAATTGCATCTGTTTCCAGATTTTTGTCTAAGAAAACAGACGAGCCTCATTCGATCATCAAACTGTTAACTGTTTTGTTTCAAAACGTTAACTCTTAGTTTATCGGTCACAAAGTTTCTACATAATCCTGTAGTATCCGGCTGGCTACCAGTTTTAAAAATATGGTAGCCAACGTTCATTTTTTGGTAGCATTAGTCACCTGTAGGTAGCAAGTTCGCTACCTGATTAGAAAAGGCAATGGACATCTAAACATAAACAAAAACAGTTTTATAAAAAAAACCCAATAATACGCGCACTCTGATTGGTCTGTTTCCAACAGAGTGGAAACACGGAAAATATGTTCTAAAGCTTAAAAATAACATAGAGCGATTTTACAACGACAATTTAAGATTTGATTGCCGAAGCAGTCTTTTTTCAAGGGAAGGCTTTTGGATATAGATAACCTCTTTTATTTTGATTATGAGGACGCTCGAGGCCTTATCAAGGATAGTAAAACCGTCAGGTGTATACTTACGGCGACAAACGGAGAATGTCGTAATTTCATAGTTGATAATATTCTAATCGACCATTCCGCCAAAAGATGGCGGCTGTACCACAATGCATTGTGAACCTTACACTGCTAAACGAGGTTCAGAGAAGGTTCGAGCCCCGGCCAGACCACTGTTTTGTGTCCTTGAACAAGACACTTAACCTGACTTTGTTCCAGTCAACTCAGCTGTGTAAATGAGTGCCAGTTCTGGTTGGGGCTAACCTGCGATAGATTAGTGTCCTGTCCAGGGGGAGTCAAAGATTCTCATCCGCTTAACACTACAGAAACGGAGATAAGCGCCGGCCCTATGAGCCACTTAGGCTCGAGAAAGGATTTAGCTTTAGCTTATTTTTTTAAGAAAAGAGCAGAGCAGCGCAACGCCGTAGGAAGAACTCCGAAATAAGGTAGAATCAGCTTAAAGAAAGGAAAAAGACACTTTCTTATGAAAAGAAATAGTGATGCCGTATGGTGTAAACACTGACCTAACCTAATGAAACAATAATAAACAAACTGGTTGTTGCTTGCAGAATGAGCGATGGCGTCTCCCTTCTGTCAATGTGGAACATGATTAGAATTATCAACATGTTGATCATCTTCAGGCTTCTCAGAATTATCCCCAATGTCCAGGTAGGAGAAAATGGCTTAACCCTTTGAGTCTTTCAGTATCAACATACAAGTTCCCTTTACATAACACATGCAAAATAAGACATCTGGTAATGAGAAAAGGAGAATTGATCAAACAAAGCTTATTCAACGAAATGTTTAGATTCTTGTTGGGAGAATTTACAATACAACTACTATTGAAAGGGTTGAACAACAAGCTGTTATTGTATGGACGGTTTCAATATGTGACAAGATTTATTGAAACCTACAGCAGTTTTAACGACCTTATTTCTTTTGACATATTTTCGTCTGTTTCTCTTGATATTTGCTTCAATACCAATTCGATAGCAAACGGCTTCGAGACTATTTCTTTGAGATATCTGACGTTTTTCGGTGCTTTGTGTCGTTTGTTATGGATCTTTGTTCGGCTGTATGGATCTACGGACTTGCTCGGGAGTTGCGCGCGAAAGTGTTTCTGGTTAATCGTTCTTGGGGTTCTCTCGAGCGGGAAGGTGTTTCTTGATCTTTCGTGTCCACTTCAATCAAAAATCCGCAGCTTTTGCATAAGCACGTGGTTACTACTAGTTTTAAGATATACAAAACACTGCTGCGGTTTTCCAGCGTTTTTCCCCCGTTTGATCGTTGCATCTATCAGGATAACCGAAAAGCGATGTTGCAGACTGTAAGTGATTTCGGTAGTGCACTCATCTTGAGCAACTGTGAGAGAGAAACTTTGGTGGGAATCGTATTTAAAGTTCTTAAAGGCAAAAATATTTTTTTTAGTTTATTGTTTGCAATTGGTAAAATTGTGCATCAACACTAAAATCACGTCATAATTTCATCCCATATCATTTTCGATTTTTTCTGCGACCGTTGGTTGTAAAAACGTTTTCTATACATATAAAATACATTTTAAAGAAACACTTTCCAGTGTTGTTACGCCCGTTATTAAAGGAATTACAAGATAGCGCGACTTAGAAATAGTAAAACAACTTTTATTATTTTTATTATTTGTTTTAATATTCTTTATTTCCCAGAACAGCTAACGCTTAAATCTTTTTTTAAAAGAGTTATTGCATTGAAATTTCCAGGCACTCTCACTAGTCACAGGAACGCTGATTAACCTCCTCAGAAATCTGAAGCCGTTTGCAGGAATTATGGTGGTAAGTTTCGTATGATGTGCCGGTATTTTAATAGGTATTCTATTAAGGGCTTCTCAAACTTTTAAACTGCTTACAAATCTTAAAAGGAAGAAAATAGAAAATTAGATCTAAATTACATACTATTATATATCGGGTTTACTGAAAAATAAATTATACTAAGAATACAAAAGCTTCCACAGTTAAATTTCATATACCGTACTATACTAATCCAATTTATTGTTTGGTTACGCATGCGTTATAGAGGTTATTCAAATGCTTCAGTAAAGGATGTTAATGTTGACGCAACTTTTCGAAATACTAGTGAAACAAAATGTTTGAAGAAATGGGAACGCAGATCATCTTCCGTATATCAAAATACGAGGAAATGACCCGTACGTCTTTAAATAGTTTATGGACTTTTCTCTGGCTGCCTTTTTTGTTTCATTAAACTATCTAAACTTTTTTAAACAAAGAATAACTAGGTTCAGGTCTTACCTCTGGAATCCCAGAAGTAAAAATAAAAATATCTCTGTTATATGCTTGCTTACTTTCAAAACACGTGCAACTTTCCTCTCCCTGTTTGCATTTTCATAGCCTTAATTTTGTGTCCAATTATCCTCACCAGTCTCTCACGTTAAAATACATCGAAACTGGGCAATTATCAAATAAATCCTTGTTTTTCATATTATATAAATGAGTTTGTATTGGGCGTTTGAGATTCCGCGCCTGGTGTAAATGTGTATTTATTCAAGCTCAAAATAATAACAATTTACTTGACCTTACCAGTTAGCATAATGCTTCTAAGAGTTTCAATTTCATTATTATAGCCGGGTTCGTACGGGCCCTGAAAATCCAGGAAAATCCAGAAAAATCCAGGAAAATCCAGGAAAATCCTGGAAAATTTATGAAGCCTTGGAAACCCCTGAAAAAGCCCAGAATTGTTTATGTTAAGACCTGGAAAATTCCATAGAATTTTGTTGAAAAAAACTTAATTCGCCAAATGATGCATTTTTTTTCGTTTCAAGTAACAACTAAGATTTTAGACTTATTTTTGCATGTCATTATTTTATTAAGTTCAATAAATACAAATTTTCTACATTACTATTACAAAGTTGTTTAAACAGGTGATTGTAAAGATTGATATTTTTCATTCTTGGTTTAAAAAACCTTGAAAATAAAAAAACAGCCATGGAAAACCCTGGATTTTTGAAATTTTGAATTAGGTTTACAACCCTGATTATAGTTCACAGATATAATTGACAAGGTTATGTTCAATTATCTTCCAATAAATTATTATACATATAAATAACCAATCAACCATTGTCCTTCTCCAATAAACTGGTACGCGTTTACTCCTATATACGATGTAAAGGCATGCGTGTAGGAGCGCGGAATTCTTTTAAGTCTTGTTTTTGTTGTTGTTATTAATTATCGACGTCATGTATAACAGTTGTTCATCAGTTGTTTGAATTATTACTTGGCAGGCAATATATTACGTCTTCGCCATATTTGGTATGATGCTGTTCAACGGCGTCACCGATCCGACACGAACGAACAACACTAGCGTGCACAATATAAGGTAACTGACAAATTCTTGGTTTTCACGCATCCCTTTGAGACACAAAAGACGAAGCTCCTCGCACATATTGCACATTTCAAGTTTTAGGCCAAGCGGCGTTTCAACTTCTCTCTGAGCGATAGAAATAAAGAAATTGATAACCGCAAAAATTTAAACATTCATAATCCTTTCTTCCATACAGTACTGTCAGTAGTTATAGGATCGACAGTTTAAACAAGGGCCCGCGCTATAAGAGATAGCTCCTCCTATATCTGACACCTTTCAAAATTCATATTTTGGACCCGCAAGCAGCGTTTCAACTTCTCTCTGAGCAATAGAAATAAAGAAATTCATAACCGCTAAAACTATCAAGATATAGTAGTAAAAAGGAACAGAAATGAAGTTTCGTTTCGTTTTTATAAGAAATTTCATCGAAATTTCAGAAAATTTTTTTACCTTTTTGGGGAGGTTTTCAGACGTGTAAATGTTCGCTCATTAACAAAATGCGTTCGTCGAAACTTTTCGTTTTATACTTGCGTTTCTTTTACCACTACTGTGTATTATGTTTCGTCATAATTTCCCTCTGTTTGAAACAGAAAGTAACAGCAACCTTTGATTCTTAAGTTTTAGTTATTCCGTTCATATGTTAAATGAAACAGTTATACACTTGAGTAAACCGCTTGTTTCGTGCCATGTCTCTTTTGAGTTCGAGTGACAACTGAAGCTGAAAGTCGCCAAAGACAGGCCCTTATAAACCGCAGATCCGTATTTCAAATCTTCTTAGGCGTTTCTAGTTCTTTACGCGTTTCGACAGTTCTTGATAGAATTTTCCTGATTTTGTAAAGTCCATTTGTAGTTTCTGTTTAAAGGTCCCAGTCTTTGCACTGACCACGTGACAATCTTTTTTTATGTCTTCCAGTGTTGCAGAGTGTGGTAGCTTTGATCAACTGGAGTATTACGCAAACAACTTTGACGACTTTGCGGTGAGCCGGAAAACTTTTTATTACTGCTTTGCATTGTATGGTGTGGTCTGTGTATAGGTTCTTTTGTGAGCTGTGTAGTATGGTATGGTCTATGCATAGGTTCTTTTGTGAGCTTTGTAATTGGGTATTGTCTCTGTATAGGTTCTTTAATGAGCTACGTGGTATGTTGTGGTCTATGTGTAGTTTCTTTGG
This sequence comes from Hydrozoanthus sils, assembly GCA_027575215.2. Classification (NCBI taxonomy): domain Eukaryota; kingdom Metazoa; phylum Cnidaria; class Anthozoa; order Zoantharia; family Hydrozoanthidae; genus Hydrozoanthus; species Hydrozoanthus sils. The sequence goes on from JAOBRD020976612.1 coordinate 10,415, forward strand.
TGAGCTACGTGGTATGGTGTGGTCCATGTATAGGTTCTTTGGTGAGCTGTGTGGTATGGTGTGGTCTATGTATAGGTTCTTTGGTGAGCTCTGTAGTATGATGTGGTCTATGTATAGGTTCTTTGGTGAGCTGTGTGGTATGGTGTGGTCTATGTATAGGTTCTTTGGTGAGCTGTGTGGTATGATATGGTCTGAGTATAGGTTCTTTGGTGAGCTATGTGGTATAGTTTGGTCTATGTATAGGTTCTTTGGTGAGCTATGTGGTATAGTTTGGTCTATGTATAGGTTCTTTGGTGAGCTGTGTGGTATGATGTAGTCTAGGTATAGGTTCTTTTGTGAGGTATGTGGTATGGTGTGGTCTATGTATAGGTTCTTT
>JAOBRD020976719.1:0-12032 GCA_027575215.2 Hydrozoanthus sils
CTGTTTGATTGACAACAGAATTTTACAATTAACCCGAAACTTGTAGCTTTCGGATTCTGTTGCTTAAAATTAGAAGAACTCAATTGCAACTTTGATAACGGCAATTTGTATTCACAATTTGCTAGAAGAAACTATGCTAAATAATGCAGTCAACCAATTTTTCTGCAAACGACTGATCCCGACGTCACAATCACTTTTGTTAGATGTTGTACTTATTATTTCTGCTGTATATCCAACATTTCATAAAGAAATGCCAAATTTTGTTTCCTAATCCATTTAATTTATGGTGTAAAAAAACAAAAATCGCGTCATTTGATAATTTTAACAGTCGCGATATTAAAAATGTCGACATTATCCTTGAAGGTGTTTACATAATCTTGTGACGTCCTTTGACACTGAACGTGTAAATGGTCAACCGTACGGTCCCTTTAATGTGACTTCCGACCTCTGTCATGTCATCGGCAGACACTTTTAAGTGTATTAAAATACTCTTACTTTCAGCTTCGTGTTCAGCACTGCGTGCTCTCATTCTCAGTTATTCCTGCTGGTATTATAACTTGCCACATTGATGTATTTCCAAACTTTCTTTTTCGAAAGGGGTTAGAAAGTTTTCGATTTGTACCTCACAAGCTCCATCGGCAACTCGTGCGATCGAATCAGATTTTCTTTGCTTTTTGACAGAAATTTTAATTGTCGGTGAAACGCATGATTTGCGGGTGTGAAAAGGTAAAAAAAATTATAAAACTCAAAACTTAATATTGCTTGAAGACACAAAACAAATCCTTGCATCTTAGAAATTAATAATATTTCAGTCTCAGTTTTTAAACGTGTTCGAATTGATTTGTTTCGTCAAGTATTAGTGAAGTTATGTATTTGTAATTACAGAACTGTCCATTTAGCTAATTGAATTCGGTAATTAAATGCCACCTTTTGTATGGGAATACATGACCGACAGAATCTCTTATATCAGCCTTTAGCCCCTATTAAAATATGTATATACTAATATAAGAAGAGTGAATGAAAGTAACATATGAATAATAGTTTGTTCATGGTAACTACTGGTCAAAGAGGCAATAATTAACGCCAAAACTTTTTGCATCTTTTACTTCTATTAACATTACGCAAGTTGTCAATCAAACAAACTAGTTGCGGAGCTTGCCAAATAGCTGTGATTCAGTCAAACAGTATTAAAACTTTGAAGGAAGAAACTTTAAATAAAGCTTCTTTATTTTTTTATCATTATTTTTTAATTCTCTGATGTTTTTAGGGGGTCCATTTTAGGGGTCCATTTTGGGGGTCCACCGATTGTACCGACCCCTGAGAAAAGCTATTTGTGGCTTATCTTAGGCCTGACAAACTTGCAGCAATATCTTGGTGTCTCTTCTCATCCTTATACAAACTCATTTACATTTAGTAGCACCTAACACCGAGGGAAGTTGCTACAGGTTATGGTAAGAGACAGTTATGCCAATGCTCCCAGAATACAGAGTAAATCTCCTCTGCTGCACATGGGTATCCAAATCTCTGGGGTAGAAGCAACTTTTACCCTTTACACCACTGTAAGCTATAGTCTTGTCTCCAAATGAACTGTAACCAAAACAATTTTGTTTTTTTAACTCACCTTGCTGTCTCTTGCATTATTTTTTAAGGTCGATGGGGTCACCTTAGTGTGTATACTTTTGACCCTAGGAATACCGTACAAGTAGCTTCAATTTTAGAGAGGGCAGAAAAAAATGCACTAGGGGTTAAAATTATTCTAAGTCTTTCATTGTTTGGGAGGGGTTATAAGTATATACCAAATGCCTACAAAACTTTACTTTTAATAACTTATAACCAAATTAACATAATTTGTTGTGTTTCAAAAAAATCAAAAAATGAGGTGGGGGTGGGGGGGAATACTACCCCCAAAACCTTTGACCCCTTTGAATTAGGTGCCACTAAATTAAAGCTACATGCATTAGTAACTCAATGTAAGGCAACGATAAACCAGTATTCTTGGTTTTTGTATTTAATAAGTTTATTAGTTATATAACTATGTGACTCCAATACATGTGGATATTTTACATTCTATATTCTTTAGAGAGTTGCCAAGCATGTAAATTTCCATTTCTAAGAGCTCTACTTGCTCTCTCAAATGCCTCATCTGGTGTGAAACCAACAAGAGTTCTTCCTTTTGTCACTACTCCCTTTTCAGCTGCCATCTTCTGAACCTTCTTTTCAATTAGTTCTGGACTTGTATACATTATACTTCCTTCAGTTGACAATGCCTATGATCAGAACATCAATTGCCTCAAAACAAATATTATTGAAAAAGTGAAAAGTGAAAAACAAAACAGTCTAAAAGTGTCCTATGTATCTTTAATTATCAGTCCCAGCCATACAATTAAATGATACATAATTATTTTGGTATTGAGAAAATGAGAGTTGATCAAACAAAGCAAACTGATAAAGATGAAAAGCGAAATTCTCCCAAACTTAGTCCATGAACAGCATGAGCTCTAGTTGGGAGAATTTACCAATACAAATGGGACTGAAAGGGTTAAGATTTATCTGGAGTAAGAATATATTTTTTTAAGTAGATCATACGGTGAGATCCTCCAGGTTAGTTTGGCCCTAAGAAGGATTGTTATCAAAGATCAACAGATCAAAAGATGTCAACATTTACCAGCATCCTACAAATGACTCATCCGCAACCAAAAAAGCAATGAATTGAACAGAATGAGCTAATTTTACTAATCAAATCAAAAACAACTGAATACACAAAAAATTACTTGAGTTCAATAACCAATCACATTACAACTTAACTGACCAATCAGTATTTGCTTACCACACTATATTAGTATTCAATCCCCTCTCCCCCCTTCCCCCCCTGTGAGTCAACCTAAAACCAATTACCACCATCCTTCATTGCTGTTAAACTTATTATAACAATAAACCTACGAACCATGCAAGCATATGTTTAGTCTCAATCTACCACACCTGAGATGCTTCCACATTGCATGCAATTTCTATTGTCCCTTCATGCTCAAAAGCCATTGACTGAACTCCGGGAAGGCCACCTGGAGTAGTTGAGCGAATTGCATTTGCGATGTCTCTACCAAGCTCAATATCTTGGCAATCTATAGTGATGTTGCAGTTTGTTACATAGGGAATGGCTCCTACACCAGTACACCCATATCTCGCCGTAGGTGGGGGCCCCAAATCCCATCCTATGCTGTCATAGTTGATCCCATATTTACCAGAGTACCAGTTTACAGCTTTCCTCCGTTCTACCAAGCCTCTTTTAAATGGCCTATCAGCAAAACCAAATAAAAACACAGATGAGCCCTTTATTGACTTTGTGATGCGGTTTCCAATTCTCACGGCTGCGTCACCACATTCTTCCAGAGATACTAGTGGTGTTATAGGGTGTATCGGAACCAAATCAACCGCACCGAGGCGAGGGTGGCCTCCTCGATGATTGGTCAAATTAATTTTCTCATAAGCCACTAAACAGGCATTGAACACACTCTCTTCGATGTGCTCAATGGGAGCGATAATGGAGATAACTGAGCGATTGTAATCGTGGTCTGAAAATATGTTGAGCACAGTCGCGGGACATTTGATATCATCTCGTTCATCTTGCCTAGTCAAGGTTACGGAACTCAAAGCAGCATGAGCGACGGATTCAACAATGTTCTTGTTTCTTGCTTCTGATATGTTTAGTAAGCATGCAACTAAACGCAAAGAAAATCCTTTTCCATACATATTGTACTTTCATGGGCTTGCACGCTTGCAAAACGTAAAGGAGAAAGGAGACTGGGCTCCATAGGTTTATACTTTAAGTCAGTATCAGTTTGTCAGCGGCTGTTAGTAGTAGTGTGGTCTCCAGCCGAAAAATCAAAATCCAAGCAATCCCAGCAGAGTGAAGAAAGATTTTCAATGACGTTACTACGAATAAAGCTGAGTTTTGAAGGGGTTTTCGCGGGAATCAAGACAAGGAAATGTTGGTTCCTGCTTGATACCTCCACATGTCGTGTTGTGGGCGACCTAGAATTTCTTATCAAGGAAAGATTTGGACATAACCGAAAGCGTCCTTTTTTCATATCACTGTATCTACAAGATTTTCTTATCCCTTCGCACGAGAAAATTGAAGTTGTAAAAGAAAATGATGTTCTCAGGTAATCCCAAAAAGACAAAGTGTTTCAGGCGGCGGGTAATTGGGTGCTTTAAAGAAGAACACTGTTTTAACAGTTTTCGTGGCAGTGTTTAGAATAACTTAAATTAGAATTGTAAAAGTGGCATGGTGCGGTCACTATATACAACATTCAACAAATCTAACACTTTTGATATTCGGTTCTGTTTCAGGGTTGTAGAAGAACCATTTTTATCAGCTGATGGTGATGGTAATTTGGAACTCTCGTCAGGTAATTCAACACAGTAAATTTTGCTGACTGTATAGAGACTAACTTAACCTAGAACATCCTGTAAAATTCCAATAATAGATAGGTTAAGCACTAGATATCCGTGTTGCCATGGAGCCCAACCAGAAATCAAATCAAGTATCAGTAGTTGACACATTCTTGCACACATTGTGCAGTCATGTTAATTGACAAGGAGGTTAAAAGTGTCTTTGTGTACTCTGTGATGATTGCCATTATGTATCAGTCAAATGAAACCCCCTCCGTAACCCCCCTGGGACATGCTGGGGGGAAAGGTAGGGGTATGAAAACTGTATTAAACAAAAAGATGACCCAAGGGGGTGGGGATTTGTCAAATATCGTCAAACTACCTATGTACCCTAGGGGAAAATGACTTTGTCAACTCTTGATCTTTAAGGTTTGATCGGAGCACAGTCTAAGAAATAGAAGAATGCTCCTAGTTACCCTGGGGGTTTTGACACCATTTGCTTCATTATGGACAAAATATATGGCCCCAGGAGGGGTAGGGCTTTTGAGTATATTGGGCAGCACTTGTTTACCATGCCCCCAACTTGGCCCAGGGGGGATAGGGTGGGGGTTTCGTTTGACTGATACATTACCACATGACTTGTGCAAGTACGCATCAAATACTGATATTTGATTTCTGGTTGGTCTCTGTGGCAACACGGTTGTCTAGTGCTTATAAGGTATCTAACAGGCCAGAGGCTTGTTTTTGGGGTTTTTGGCGAGGGGTATTATACAAGGACAATTATTTACAGTTTGAAAATTCAATTTTTTGTTTAAGCAATTGTAGTTTTTTTGAGATTTTCTGTGCACAAGAATAAATAATACATAAGAATGTAATGTGACCTGAGGCAAAAACTCTACCAGTGAAGTTAGAACTGTGATCCACACTGTCAACATCAAAACACCAGGTCACACACTCTGAATAGTGGATAAAATACCTACCGTATTTTGCCGTGTATAAGTCGACACCGTGTATAAGTTGACCCCCCATTTTGCAGCCAAAAAAGAGCAAGTTTTAGACTTCTCATTTATTAGTAAATCTCAATATTTTGCAAGATAATACCAAAAAGTCTAAGTTTGTAACAAAAATTTGAGAAAAAATACAAAAAAAAACCAATAACACACAAATTACACATTGAGCAAAGTACGTAATTATTAGTCATTTTAATTTTTACAATAATTGATTGTAAAATAAATGCTGGCTTTAAAAGCTTTCACAGAGTTTTAAGGGATGTTAAAAAAATTTTATGTTTTGATCCGTGTATAAGACAAGTGTGATTTTTAGGTGTGAATTTTTGGTGTTAAAAGGTCGACTTATACACTGCAAAATACGGTACTCCCTAAGTTCAACATTATGTTCAAATTTAGTTATTCCAAATAATTATAAGCCTCATTTTTTCATTTGGGGAGGGGCTTATACATGGGAGGAGTTTTCCATTTCAAAAGTGGGTTCTTAAATTAAATGCCCCAGGGCTTATAGTACACAGTAGGGCTTTATTGTATTTATCAGAATTTTATGGTATAACATTTGGTACCCTGCGAGCAGAGCCTCCTTTTACCTGCTTGGTGGCAAGAGAAGGAAAGGAGACTCTGCAGAAATCATATAGTTCTGTGTTGTGCTGTTATCCATGATTCTGGATAATAAGATGCAAAATTTCAGGTTTTTAGCTGGTTAAACCAGTTTTTGATGTACTAGTCTGATTTAAGACGTGTATCTGATGACTGAAACTGAGCACGCATTGTGAAGCAAGATGGCAGAAAGAAATGCTTCTGAGAAGCCTTTGAAAAAGCTTTGAAAGACTTTTGAACCTAAAATGGACTAGAGTTATCCCGTGACTTGGTTTAAAAACATAATGAATGGATGTGATATGTTTGTTTGATACAAAGAAGTTGAGTGGAACCGGAAACCAAGTGAAACCAGAAACCATAAATTTATCAACAACGAGTGAGCTTGGGAATGAGTTCGTTTCTTAGCAACCACTGCGTGTGCGCAAATAAAATTCAACATGATTTCTGCAGAGTCTCTTTTCCTTCTCTCACCACTGAGGAGGTAAAAGGAGCCTCAGCTCACAGGGTAAACATTAATTTTGGTTTCATTTAACTCACAAGTGTTCAGAACCCTAAAGTTTACTTAGTGAGCCTCTCGTTGCTTTCACTTGGAAAAGATGATCTAGTGAAAGTGCTTTTGGTATCTTTGATCATTAAGACTATGTTAAATTGAGTATCTTACATACATACTATGTAATTTCAAAACAGTTTTTCAAAAAATTAATTGTGCTTTACAAAATAAAAATTAATTTATGATGTAGAAATTCATTTTAAAAACTATTTCCCTTTCACCCAAACGACAAAATGTTCTGAGTAGTTTCCCTCAATAAGGGTTCATATTTTTGATGTAATTAATTTAGGAGAATTTCTCTTTTCATCTTTAATTGTTTGTTTAGAAATTTCCTGTTTTCTTGTGACAAATTTTTTTGTGGCCCTAATGCCAAATAATACACCATATTTCTCGGCATATAAGTCGATGCAGCATTTAAATTGATCCCTAATTTTTGCCTTGAAATATCTCACTTTTGCAATATTCCTGAGTATGTACAAGTCAACCCTTCAATTTAGAAGCATTTTATTCACAAATTGTTCTCAACACAACACTGTCTCATTTTCAGAAAAGATGAAGGTTACAGTGTGGGAATAAACTTGATTGGACAAGTAAAAGTGAAATGTACATGTATTAAATTTCCCATGTGCTTTGCCATTCCTGCACAAATGTGCTTTATTATAATGTATCTTAGCCTCATCTTGAATAAATAAAGACTGACAACAATTACATCCAACGTAATTTTATGTTATATTTGTGAAAACAAAACTATTGTATTTTGCCATGTATGAGTTGGCCTTTTAACACCAAAAATTCATGTCTAAAAATCACACTTGTCTTATACACGGATCAAAGCATGAAAATTTTTAACACCCCTTAAAACAATATAAAAACGTTTAAAACCAGCATTTAGATGATAAGTACTTGAAGCAAGAAAAAAAAATTTTCTGTGATCTTGATAAGTATACTGTGTACAAACAATCGATTAGATCATAAAAAATAAAATGGCTAATAGTTACTTCGCTCACTATATAATTTGCATTTTATGTTTTTTTTAGTATTTCTTTCTCAAATTTTACAAACTTACATTTTTTGGTATTTTTATCTTGCAAAATATTGTGATCGACTTATACACAGGAAATCTAAAACTTGCACTTTTTTGGCTGCAAAATGGGTGTCGACTTATATGTGGTGTTGACTTATACACAACAAAATACAGTAGCTTATTTCTTTAATATGCCTGTGTAAACAAATACATCTAAAATTAGTTATTTCTACATGAAATTCCAGACATTTTGGTCAAAATTTTGAAGAACAAAGTTTCATGACCTTCATATATAAGTCAAGGTCAATTTTTCAACCCATATTTTGGGTCTCAAAAAATTAATTTATATGCTGAGAAATATGGTATAGAGAGGAGAAGTTAGGTTTTTCTATTAAACTGGTCATTGCTGAATGGATTAAGATAGACTTGAATGTATGATAACACTAATTATAGAAACAGGATACAATTTACTGTGAGACATCTTGGTACAGTATAAACTTAAGGTAAAAAACATTTTATATTGTTCCAATATAATTTATTATTATTGTAACAGATGAAGAAAGTCCACCAAAACCAAAAAGATTAAAAAATGTCAGGTAAGTCATTTTGTTTTTGTATCCAGGTTTTCTTATTAATTAGAAAGTTCCATTTTCAACCAATTACTAACTGTTTGTAGGTCTACTCTGGAGTCCTTAATAATCATAGTAACATAAATGAATATTATTTTTGAGAAAAAATCCACTTTGTACAGCTTAATTCATTACTTTATGATTAAAATATAAAGTCATGCAAGTAGAGTTAAAAGTTTGAAACATTTAAAATACTGGGTATGACATGATCATCAGACAATATGATTATTAATTTTCAATATTTTCTACTCTTGTCGTGTCAATCTGTCACTTTTTATTTTAGCAGTATTAAATTCATAATAAACTAATGACTTTATATCTCAACTGTTTAAACAGAGTCATTTGCACGACTCTTACACAATGCAATCTGAGACAACTTTTTTGAAGTAGTAACACACTGTCATTTTTTACTGGACTTTTCCACTGTCACTGATACCAAACGAATATAATTTTATATACTTACTATTAATTATTGATGATTTGGTGATATGAGTTTTTCACTCTATATACTATTATTTTGTGCTGTACTATTTAAATTAATCTGGAGAAAATTTCTACCACCTGGCTCAAAACTCTCCATAGTTGTAATTGGCCCAGAAACTCTTGCATAATCTTGAGCTATTTCATGTTACCCACTAGCACTACTGTGAATGAAACTTGAACGTTTGGCGGTCTTTTATGTTAGATTACTGAAAAACTCCTTTTTATCTAGTGGTATAAAACAAAAATGTTTATTCCTGCTATGTCTGCATTTTAATAATGCATACTGACTCTTGTGATGGCAATTCTAACTCCGATTTAAATGGTAAGATTTAATCATCAGTTTCGAGGAAATTTTAGCTAAACATATGGATTGTTCATCTCATTCAACATAATTATCAATCTTTAGACTGTTGTTTTTGTATAAAATGATTCAATGGTGAACAGAGATATTCACCCGGTGAATTAAGGTAGCAAATTGCTTGTAGGCCTGGTGAAATTCGCCATTCACCGGCCTAAACCTAAAACCATGTTAATATATTAAATTTGGAAGATTTTTCCACCCTGTACCATTCTGCTCTGCAGTATTGTTCAGAATTTCAGAGTAGTTAGTAGCCCTAAAATTTTATCAAAACACATTTATTATAAATTTTCTTTATCATACCGTCAAAGTTTACAAGAAAAGAAATTCAATTCCAGTCATTTTTGAGTTTCTTGTAATCATCAAACACTTGTTATTTATTCCCTTACAGGGGAACCGAACCCAAAAACTAACCTTTTTTAAACAAAATCCTTAAAGTTGTGGACTGGAGATCATATTTAATAGGGTTTTTTTTGCATGTCACGCTGATTTTCTGAGAAATTCTATGTAGTTTGAATGTGCATGTTTCGGGTCGTTTTGGATCATGAAGCGTGGGCACTTATTAACTTGTCGGCAGTAAATAAAGGTAAAGTGTGACGTAGGTTTTGGGGAAGTGTGTGAGCGCTTGAACTGTTTATGTTGTCATAAGCTGACTTTATGATTATACTCAGTCAAAGGTGAAAGTTAAAGTTTAAATTATTTGCGGTGTCTCACTTCAACGATGATTCTTCTTAGTTCAAGCTGATTCATCCCCATATTTGACGTCATAGCTTCCATTTCTGAGCTGCCGGTACAATGTGACACGAAATGTGTTTTAAACTTGAATTTCTCGGAAAATCAGCGCAGCACGAAAAAATGTTTAAATATTGTTATCACACAAGTTTTTAAAGATTTTGTTTGACAAAACTCAATTTTAGGGTTCAGTTTCCCTTTAATGTGATAAAATTAATAGAAAAGTAATTGTTTTTTCATTTTAGGAAAAAACAGTTAATAAGAGGGGAAAAGAAACTGCCATCAGGTAGTAAGACAAGAGCACTGTCTATTACGAAACAGGAGAACACTAAACATGCAACATCAGATGCTATAAAGCTTCAAACATTGGCAGTAAAGAATAGAAACAAGAGCTTGTCATCAACAAGTTTAACTTCATCATCCATTTGTTTGTCAGTATCTAATAGAGAGACTTGTGTAAACAATAAACAGAAAAGTCTTGTAAATAAAACCAAGATTCCACCTTGGACAGGTTTTCCAGTATCCAAAAAAGGGACTCATGTGAGCAATAGACAGAAAATTCTTGTAAATAATACCAAGAGTTCATCGTCAAGCAGTAGACAAGAAAAATCATTAAATGGAAGCAAGAGTTTGTCATTCAAGGGAAACAAAGGAACAAAGTCTTCAAGATTTGACTCTAATTCAGGTGGAAGTGAGTTTGAGAAACCATCAAATTCATCATCAGATTCATCCTCTTCAGAATCATCAGAATCATGTTCAAAATCGTCAACATCATCCGACTCTTCTAGTTCATCATCCAATCATTTGTCAGTATCTAAAAGAGACATCCATGCAAAGTCATTAGTCAAATCAAGACCAGAAATGCAACAAAAGGCTAATAAAAGTGATAACAATGTAAACAAAAACTCATTTGTTACTAATGGTGATCAGACTGTAAAAAATATAGTCAGATCTTGTCCTCCTCGAAAGAACAATATGGAAAAAGTGAAGGTTGTTAATAATAGATGTAATTCAATGGGCCATATAAGATTCCAGTCAGATACCAGTGAGGCTGAACAGTCAACCTCAGATAATGATTGTGCAAACACTGGGCTGGACCAAAACTGTAACAGGTTTCCTGTTAATGGCAGTAGCAGTGTCACATCTGCTAGTAATGATTCACCTGGAAAGAATGCAAGGCTTGAAGAGGTTTCGAGAAAGCTGATAAACCTTTCAGAAAAAAGTTGGACAAAAGGGCAGGAAAATGAATTTGGAGACAATATAAGTATTCAACCAGGTCATCTAAAGGATAAAAACTCTGAGTTGCTTCATCATTCACATATCTCAAAACAAAGTTCCTCAGAACGCACAGCCTCTCAAGTACCAAACATTGACAACAAGCTTAATAGTGAACTGGTAACTGTAATTGTTAACATCTAGGTTGCTTTGACCTTTTCACCCCTAAGAGTGCCCCACTATGAGTTTGTAAAATCTTTTAAGTTATTTCAATTTAATTTCTATGAGTTACTGTTTTTGACATCATACATGCTCATGTAAGAGCCAACCCCCCATTTTAGATGTAAATCCTCACAGGGATGTTATGAACTGATATATTTACTGCAAAAATCCTGGCCAGATCCTAAACTTTTGTGATTATTTGCAAACTGTGTATTTTTGTATAAAACATTTATTGTCAGCATTTTTGATCATCGAATTCCCTAGAAAAATCATTAAAAACCAAAATAATGCTTTAATAGAGAGAGCAAAAACAAGTTTGATATGATCAAAAAATAGTCTTCAATGTTACTCTCGGTCTGAAAAACCTGGCTCCAAGAAGTTGAACTACCAGACAACTACCTCACTACCTGTAGGCAACTGTGGATTCAAGAGATTTCAGATAACATTGTGAGCCTTCGAAAGTATATATAAAACAACTCATATAAAATAGGTAAAATATTATAAAGAAAGACTTTTTTGTTACAAGTATATAAATTAATAATTAAAATGTCTAGTGCAAAAACGATGTAAGTGACTTTTGGTGAAGTTCTCAGTTCTTGAGCTACACCCACAGTATCCCTTTTATCTACCAGAATCAGTGGGAGAACTTAGGATTTCGTACGAAGTCAGTTACATCATATTTGCATTTAGGCTCTTCAATTATTATCAGTGGCATACTATAGCAAGTGATGGCCTGAAGCAGCTTCTTTAAAGTTCCTATCAAGCTTATTTTTTTAAGTTCCAGATGGAAAGTTGAACCCTTTAATAATAGTAATTTTCGAAA
>JAOBRD020976828.1:16203-28792 GCA_027575215.2 Hydrozoanthus sils
ATGGATTACAAGCTACAAAAATTCCTCTATGTATACGTTAACATTTTATAAAAGCCAAAACCAACTGTGGAATTGAACACAGTTTGGGCATCTTGCTGATGAGCAGTAACTGTTTTGTGTTTCTGTTTCAACCATACATTCAGTTTGTCTGTATAAATTTAACTGTACTTGTTCTTCTTTTTCTTGCCAAAAGTTTGTTCATTCAGGACCTCCCTTAATACTCTATTAAAATATCACAGACGCGAAATGTATCATCGAAATCTATCAACCAACTAAGGGAAATAAATGACATGGTTTTTAATTTCCGTGGAAGTAATATTTGCTTTGTAATAATAACTAAAATTAACCCTCATTTAAGTGTCGTTGCTTTTATTCGGTTTTCAAAACATTAGAAGAGAGCTACGTATATACCAAAAACTAAAGCAAAAACAAACTATAGGTTTGCAAAGTAATGTGAATAGTTTTTGTAACTTTGATCAAGCATGAAAAGATGTCCCATTGAAAAGCATTAAAAAGCAGAAATTTGAAACAAAAGAATCAAATGTTTCTTTCCTTTCAAGTTCTAGACTCATGCCAAACAAATAAGCGAGCATAAATCGAAATACATGAACATTCATGAAATTCATACCTGTATAGCCCTGAACGTTTGTTTTCAAGGCTTTCTTGTCTGCTAGTTTATCAAAGAACGTGACAACATAGGTGCGGCCAAGAGGTCCCGTTGCACATCCAACGCCGGCTTTCTTCACCTCCTTCGAGATCATCTGAACAAAAAACCTGACGTTTGAGGAACAAGAATGGAAAAGTCAGAAAGCCAATTATTTTTAAACACAGTAAACCCCTATACAAATAATATATATATATATATATATATGATATATATTCGAGGTATGTCCGAAGTCTTTCAGTGTACAGTTTACAGTTCAGTAAAAGAGAACAAACAATTATCTCTGTGCGCTCGCATTAGCGAGAAACCAGTCCCATAACTTTCCGGTCATGTATTGGGAGATAATGCTCTGATTTTTGGCCAATACGAACAGGACTAGGTTATATTATCCCTGTTAATTTCACTTGCCCAATAATAAATACATATACCAAATACGATGTTACAAAAAAATTGGTTCAAAAGGAAGCTATTTCTTACTGTGCACTAACACACGACAAGTATATGCAGACAACAACGTGTGTGGCTTTTCTTCTTGTCTTTTAATTTACGTTTACTTGACTTGCACTGCTTGTAGAAGATTTAGTGGGAACAAGTGATAATCTCACTTACTGGTTGCCTGATTTGAGCTCGTGCTTAGCCCAATTGTACTGTTGGATAGCCTTGTAGTAGTCGGACACACAGGTCTTCGGTACATCTTTGTCACCTTTGGGAGCAATACAGACAGCTTGTCCAAACTTGGACTTTGGGTTGATCTTGGCTTTACCAGAGTTCCTAATAAGGCTTCCCCATTTCGCTGCTTCTTTTGATATTGCAAGATCGAGCAACAAGGGCCCGTTGCCATGGAGCCTTCTCACAATATTGATTTTCTTAATCATTTCTAGCGCATGCTTACCTAAAACAGATAAATCGAATATAAATTAAAAAGGGATAACATCTTTGCTGCTGACTTTATCATGAAATTCGTCTATTCAAGACATCGGTCGCTACCTTGATTGTTAGAAAAACATATTTAGATTTAATAGAAAGAATAGAAGCTGCGCTATGTTGCGTCCGGCTGTGCTTTTATATTATGATTCGAATTCCACATTACTTAGCAATACAGATTCTGTTCCCTTTGGAGCTTTAAGCAAATTTACGGACAGCGAAGGAAGCTGTTCTTTAATCGCTAACAAACCCTATGAGCAATGAGAAACAAAAGAGAAAAGCATTGTGTTTCTTTAGGTGATTTCACGACCAGCCTTGGACGCAAATTGGCGAATGCAGCCTGTCTGCCTCCCCCCTCATAAACCTCCCCACGGCAGCCGTGCGAAACAAACACATCTGACATTCACAGATAAATAAAACCCTAGTAGTTTGAATAATTTAGTCAGTACTTTACAAAGCCACCAAAACTTTCTGCGTTTTTTTCTCAGCGATTAAGGCTTTTGGGGCACTTGGATGAACAGATATAAGAAGAATATGTGGCTATGGGGTTGCGCTCTTACAAGATGGTTTATCGTTGTATTTGTTGGGCTGGGTATGGTACATTTCTTCCTCGTCCCAGTTCAGGGAGTCTGGTTCAGAAGCCTCGTCATCAATTGAAGAACTAGGAGGGGTGGGCAGGGGATCATTGTCCTGCGGAACACTTAAATCATCGTCACTATCTGTGGAAGCAAGATTAAAACATTTTAGCGCTTTTTATGTGATAAGTTGAAGCAAATGCGCCCATTTTTCTAATTAGTGATTAATCTTGCTCTGCTTAGACATGGTTGTCACCAGTTGTTAAGTACGATGTATAAAAACACAATACAGAGTCCCCTGTACTACTTGTAGCTATACATATATGGTGAGGACTTTAGGACCTATTTAAGCAAATCAGTGAGCTCACACCCTAATTGAGCCACCTCTATTTTGGTTACATTATGGACAAAACATTTACACACATTCGTTGTAACCGTGTGTTTTATTGCGTAATCTTAAATGTAAATGTGTTTTAAAAGAAATTCGTTCGAAATTAATAATATGAAAACTTACTTGTCAGTCAGGTCTGAAATGATAAAACTTAACAAAAGCAATTAATGTACCGAGATCATTACTTACAATGTTCTTCTGAAGGGTATCCCGTTGGCCTAGGAAGACCTGTAGAAACACAAGGGTAAAAGGGAATTTTAAAATGTTGTTCTTTGTTTCCATGTTGACCAGAATTTCGTTAACAAAAAAATATAAAAAATAAACATTGCTTACCTAGGATTCCGTTGAATAAAACTAGTAGTAAAAAGCTACTAAGAAATTTCATGTTTAAAAAAAGCTATGGATTCCCACCTGTAAAAGAAAGAAAAACGAATTGTGAGCTAGTGTAAAAAAATTAACTAAACCAAAAATGACACCTCGTCTGAGAAAATTTGGGTGAGGAAATTTTGATTGTTAAATCATTACTTCTGTTGAGTTTGCGAAAACAGTCGCATATTAGACCTGGATTTTTCCAGTCCTCGTGGAAAGATTATGATACACTCCTTGTAAGATTTAACTATGGAAATGATAAAAGAATTTTTGATCAATTAATGCTGTCTACATCACATCCAATATTCAACAGTTAAAATTTCGGCTACACCACTCGGTCTTTAGCTTAGTGGCACCCAAAACACCGTCGAGCAAAGTGAAGTATATTCTAAAGAGACGGTGATTCGAAACTTTTCTTTATCACATAAAGATAGGAGGAAAAAAAAAACAAACACCGGAGCCATAGAAAAAATAAACTTACAGCCTCTGAACACAAATGCAATCTTTGTCAAAATGTACCAACCTGAACTACATGAATGGTGTAACTTTTTAAGAAGAGAACCAACAAATTTTGCTATGTTTCATAAGTTCAAACACTACCGAAAGTATTGTTCAAAATGAATTGTTACTTTAGTTTCGTATAACGATGAAAACTTACCAGAACAGAGAACCCGCTTTCCTGACGTGGTTCTGCTTCGGGGGAAAAGATAAAATCTTTATCAGCTTTCGTTTACAATGATTGTTTAAAATCACAACGCATAACGTAAAAACATAAACAAACTTGGTCTTTAAATCAACAGTTAAGCTACTTTCACCTCAAAATTTAGAAATTCGCGGAATTGGATAGGTGTTGGGGTACCTAAAGATACACAGATAGTTGCCAGTTTAACGAAAAGAGCCGTGGATAGCTTGTCTAAGCTAAAAGCAGAGAACTAGACCCTTTATGGGCGCTCTATGCAACCAGACAGAAATAAATGAGCTCACTAAAAAGGTGAATGTTTTGTAAACAATATTTGATCCCTTAGATTTTAGCACATCACATTTTAAGTTGATGAAAGATGTTAACAGATTTAAAAAAACGGTAATTCGTTATAGTTCAACTTGTAAACCTTAGCTTGTTTTGCTCGCTTTTGTTTATTTCTGTTGTATTTCCAACACAAGTTCTTCAACATGTTTTAGTTTTGTTATTTGAACAAAAAAGATTCAAGCATTAAACCATACCAAGCTAAATCAATTTTATAATTAGAAATCAATTTTCCAGGGTCTTCAAGCGTAATTATATAAAACAGAAAAAAATGTAGCTCAACACGCAAGAAATCTAGATCTACTTTCGAATTATCTCGCACTACCTCATCTCTTGTTTAATGAGCCCTTGGATTTAAAAAATCCTTAACAACTGCAAGCTTCGGGTAGTATATTTTGCTCAATTTCGATGCTTGAAGCTTTTAGGTGAACACTGTACTAGAATTGATACCAGGATTCTTCGATGAAGGAATAGTTAAGTGTAATCTTGGTGATTTCTCTTTATGCTGGCTTCCTGCTATTACTATGAAAAGCGACTCCAAAACTAATATGAAGCTTATGTAGTAAAAAGAAAGTTGGGAGGGAAACCGGTATCAATATTAGGTAGAGTGGAAAAACCTATGAATATAACTTTTTTACAAATTGATTAGGTCTGATATGTTAAGGAACACACCAGCCAGTCTTTCCACTCTACCATACGTGTTTCAAAGCCAAATGGGCCGTATCAGCTATTAAGAGTGTATAGTGTTTAACGCCCCTTTTCATAGTCCATCTCAATGCGTCCATAAAATGCTATGCAAAGGTTTTCTCTCTCACCTTGGTTCTTGCTTTTACCTCCCTAGAATCCCACCAGCCTTGCCGATCCTGCCTGAGCAGCCTATTCCAGAATGTTCCTCTGATCGGACTAACGTCACCTTTGAATATTTGTGCTTTGAAGTCACCCTTCATGCAAGGAATCAGCCATTGATATGAGAGTTACCTGGTGTTTGTTTAGTTAACAGTCTCAAAACAAACTTGACTTCAATTCAATTTGCTGTGACAAAAATAACAAGCCAAACGTTTTGGGTTTTTCAGGATTTGCAGCATTTTTTTGTTATGCCGGTTCGGCTAACGAAATTTTACAAAACCACAGGCCAGCTTTTGATATTCAAAAACTCGAATTAGAAATGTTTTGAATTAAGTTGCAGGTAGGATTTGTTCAAACTATGGCATGTTATTGACACCAGATTAATTTGTTTATTAAAATTAATGATCATGATTGAAAAATGAATTGTTGAGCAAATCCAAAAAATAATACAAAACTAAAGGATTAGTAGCACTCCGCATTCTGATGAGGTGCAGCTTTTGAAACTAAGATTTTTTTTCATTTTGGTTTTATATGCGCCCCGCTGGTTTACAAACGCTTCTAGAAGCATTTAATACATGTTTACAGTGACGCAATGTAAAACTTCTTCAAGTGTAGAAGTTTTTAACTTTGATTACATAAACATCGAGGCAAGAGTAAAGATTAAAGAAAATGTTACGGAGCGCTTTTACTTTTGTTTTATCTTTACTTATCTGACAAAATAATTTAAGGATAAAATTTGAGGACAGAAGTCTTAAATGTTATTGCTTTTTTTGCTAGTATGATGTAATGTGAAATCATAACACATTTGTAATAACTAAAACAAATTGCGACTTGAAAAGGGACTAACTTCTGCCGCTACTTAGTGACCTGGTCTCTGTTTCTCTGACGTAATGCTTATGTTTTGAAATAACACATTTGGTATATGCAGTGAGACTAAGCCACGTGTTATCTTGAAACTAAAACTTGCTCAATGTTTCAAAACAAAAGATATCGAGCAACGAAGGAATGTTTCAACTCCCCAGAACAAAACACGGTTAAGTTTGGATCGCACTGCACACGATGAAAAATTGTCCAGAAAAAGAAATCTATACGTTTTCGATATATAAGGCAGTCTATAACTGCATGGGACCCAGGGAAACAGGCTAAGTTATACTTAATTGTAGCTCAAAAAGCGGAAAATCAATAATCTTCATAGATCGGCTACTGCTATTTTTGCATGCTTCGAGGAAGTTCGTTTTCTTGATAAAAAAACTCCTTGAACTTATACGTGGTTCCGAGAAATCAGCAACTTTTGTAAGTAATAAAAACCCAGCATGGCATTGGCAACAAATCTTCCCAATTCGTCGCTGCTTATCTACAGTTGTTTCTTTATGAACGCCTGCTACGAGTAGATGGTTACTCTGGACACTCAGGGCGGATCGATGTAGTGGCGAAAGGCCTCGTCACTAAAAGAGAAAACCAGCTTTTGTTTTATCTATATCCTTTGCAAAGGGAGCCAAGATGGTTTCATTTTCTATGAAATCAGATGTCTTGGCGCCAGACCAAAAACCCTCTACCAAATACTTTACTGGCTATATTAAGTGACTACTTAGCAGTCATTACGAACAATCCCTCGCTCTTATGTTCATGACTTTAAAATGCACCACATCACAGATTATGTTTGAGAACTTTTTAATGATTCCGGCGAGTGGTAACGCTCGAAATGGCTGCTTTGGTTTTATTTTACTTTAGCATAATGGTTTACGTTAAAACTTTTTCCTTTGAAGACTCCATTAGCTGCAACAACAACCTAAGAGCCGTGAATGAATGCTTTAAAGAACGGAAGTGCATGGTTTTTTAGAATACTGTCACACCAGTTGAGGTTTGGGCTCAGCTGGTATAAATCTTTCTCACGCTTCTTAAGGCAATTAAAAACCTGATGTTGGCACTCTGTAAGGTCAGGAACGGAAAGAACTGGTGAAAATTAGCAATGCCAAAAATTTGGGGATTTATCATCGAAAACTGTGACCTTAGCGAGGTTTTTAAAAAACAAAACCTGCCCGAAAGTCGTAACTGCAAATGTATGGAAATTAGCATGGGGTCGAGGCTGGAGAGCATGTGTCCGTCCAATCCAAATTTCCGGTACATTTCCCTGTTAATTTTTCAGTTTTTAAACACTTCATCTCTGCAACAGTTTTCAAGATTAAACTCCTAAGTTTTCGGCACTTATTAACTTTCACCTGCTGTCTCAATTTCTGTAAGTTATAGAGTGCTAACTTTAGATTTTTTATTGACTCAACAAGCGTGAGAAGCGGTCAGTTCAGAACTGATCAAGTGTTTTCAAAACAACGAAGTTTAGGAACAAACTTATTTCCGAACTATCTCTCTCATTGTTAAGATAGTGTTTTATTATGCCTGTGCTATCGAAGATAGCGATTTTTCACGAATTAATGGGTCCAGAAAAATGATATATAAACTTCAAACGTACAATATTTGAAACACAACTATAAATGGAGATTGCTAACTCGTCCCAGCCCTCCTTTTTCGGTTTGCTCTGATTGTCAGGTTGCTTAGCTACATCTTTCAAAACGGCAGCGGACTAGAAGACTCAATGTTGTACCCTGTCAGCGAAAACAGGATACAAACCAAGCGAAATACTACTACAGTAAATGAGACTAAGCGTACGTTATCATGGTTAGGGTTATTATTTTTTGGGATTCTAATATACAACCTGATGATAGAATTATCCAGACTCGTACAGTGACAAGCGGGATAAGATTGTTGTCAACAGTTTGGTTCCCATGGACATACATGTCTCAAAAACGGCTCTCAGAAGTGGAAACAATTCTTTTGGTTTTTTGGTTTGTGGACAAAAATAAAACATCGATTCATTGCCATCTAAATCCTTCGTAACAGCTAGGGTACAATAAAATAGTTGGTCAGTTATTATTCCAAGATTTTTTCTGTGTAATACAGTGTACTACAAACTAAAGCTTTACTCCAATCTTTATGTCGTACAAAGCCAAGATCTGTGCCGAGGGCCATGTATTAGACAACTTCCACAAGATAAATACGTTTACCCTCGTTAAATAAATTTAGTTTAGTTTTAGTTGAATACAATCCAAAAATCAGCTCTATTTTTTCCATCAAGAATACATCCAAAGTTTAGTTATTCACTCTTTTATTGACAACTATAATTCAAACATTTGCAAATCTTATATATTTAATAGAAATACCATATGCATATTCTGTATGTGCTTGTTGAAATCAGTGATGAGATCACTTCGTTATAGGTAAACCTGACAATTGACAAATCTATGTTTCTCCAAAAAGCAATCACAGCAAAGGGCCGCTCGTTTAAAGTGAAAGTATTTTGCTAGAAACTGTATTCAGCTAATGAAACTGTCACTCTTTAGATCCTAAAAGGTGTTTAGAAAGAAACGCATTTGAGACACATTGTTGTTTTCAACCATAAAACAAAAAAAAGCAAAACGTTAATTTGTCAATGAACAAATGTTTCACTTGAATTAGCGTTGTAAAAATTGCATCTGAGTACTGCATCTTAAATTGTAAAGCTGACTAAGAAAACGAGGACTGGAAACTCTAAACCAAAAGAAAAAAAACAACTCAAATTTGAACTCAGATCATTTAAACCAGTGGAATGGAGTGAAAAGCTCTTTAGAAACTAAAAAAAACATCAAACTGTCCGAAACGTAAGTTGCATGCATTAATCTTGCAGTTCGTTTCTGAAAAACTCATAACGAGTTAGATTTTGCAAGCAGGTTCTTTCATTCCCAACCACAGACTTTAAATGGTCTGTTTCACAATCGTTCTTAAATCGGTATTTAAACTAGTTTTGGTTCATACCGTAAGGAAAAAACAGCCTTAATTTACTGTTTATGCGAACTGTGCTTCTTCAGTGATTGTTTTACGTTTATTTTATTTTCTTTCTTAACTTTCCGTGCGTCTTTAGCCTTAGGTTTAGCCTTGGACTTCATAAAATGCAAAAGTCGAGTAGCGGGAGTTATTATTTTCCTTCCATTGAGACAGCACTTGTGAGGACAATAATCGGGACAAAATGCAGCTTTTTTGGTGCAATGGAAGGGACATTCTCCGGTTGGCAACTTAGGTAGCTTGTTTCGTTGAAATGGCCTTAAGAATCGGTTCGCCAGAGGATGGAAAGGTGGGGCAGTAACTCCAGGATGAAACATTTGTGGTTGTGGTAGCAGGGGCCTCGCCATCGGCAAGAAGGGTTGCGGCCGTGTTAAAGGACCCCCGTAAAATGGCAGTGGTGAGCTAGTCTGAGGTGATTTGAGTTTAAGGAATGGTGGTGGCCGAGCTGTCCTATGAAGGCCAAAAAGAGACTGGTATGCAGGTAATTGCTGAGGCATACCTAAGGGTCGCTGAGGGTATATTACAGGGAGAGCCCTCGGAAGAACATTAGGAGGAGCCTTAAGTTTTGAGTTTATGTAATTTCTTAAGAATGGCGGTGGGTTCTTCATCATTCTGGGTAAGGGAAGCGGGAATGGGGCGCGAGATTGAGGGAACTGTAGTGGTCCTCCAGAAGGTAGCTGGAGAGGAGGGATCGACAGTTGATTACCCAGTGGGGGCTGTTGAAATGGAGCAAAGTTAGGAAGCGAGTATGGAGAAGGAGGAATTATTTTGGGAGGGTTCTTCATCATGCTCATTAACGGTAAAGGGAAAGGCGCGCGCGACATGGGTGAAAACTGGGGAAACATATTTGCAGCAAAGGGAGGACTGATCGGCATCTGAACATGATTTGGGGAAAGCTTCAGAAACTTTGGTTTCTTTGACGAGGGAGCTGGTTGATCGAAAGCATAGGGTGATCTTAATGGTGGAAGCTGTGAGAAGATAGCTTGAGGGCGCTGCATAGGCGGGAGCTGAGATACTATACTGGGAACAGGACGAGCTGGAGGCATAGGCGGGATTAGTGGCCTAAGGCCTAGACTCGGGTTGATTGGGGAAAAGGGCGTTGATGGAAATGGTGGAAAAGAACCTCCATACGCCGGCAGACTTGGATTTTTGGCCATTGTAGGCGAAAGTTTTAAGAAAGGAGGAGGACTATTCTGCATCGGAAAAGCAGAGGGATTGTTAAATGGCAAAAGTGGTTGTGGTTGAGGTGCGAATGGCAGTGAACCTGGTCTGTATTGGGAAAAACCAAGCGGTGGGTACGGTAGGCGGTTCTGTTTGAAAAGTTGTGGTATAAAATGGTTTGCCATCGGAGGAACTCTTCCACCCATTGCACCACTATAAAAAAGCGGATTCCCTGCTACACCGGGAGACTTTGCTAACTTCTTTCCAGCAGCTTTAAGGTTAGGTTGAAACAATGGAGGACGTGCTAGGTATGCCTGTGGAGGAACACCATAGGGAGTAGGCTGCCCAGCCGTACCGAACATCGGTTGTGCGACGGGTGTGTAAATAACTGGCTGTTTGATAATTGTTGGTTGACTTGGATAGAAAACATGAAGTGTTGGCAACCATGACTCCGTTTTCTTTTTCTGCTGTAGTTTGCGAAGCTTTGCTCGAGACTTTGCTCTCAGTTTCTCAAATTTCTTAACTGTTGGATGACGACAAGATCTCTTGCTGCTTGGAATGCATTTAGGAACTTGAGGACGTGGGAATACAAAAGGACGTGGTTGCATTTGAGGGAACGGAAACCTATAGACCGGAAGCAGTGGAGGCTTCGCCTGTCCCGGTGAGAGTTTAA
This sequence comes from Hydrozoanthus sils, assembly GCA_027575215.2. Lineage (NCBI taxonomy): Eukaryota > Metazoa > Cnidaria > Anthozoa > Zoantharia > Hydrozoanthidae > Hydrozoanthus > Hydrozoanthus sils. Next base: position 26,704 of record JAOBRD020976828.1, read on the forward strand.
GAAATGGAGGTGGCTTGATCTGTGATGCTATCCGAGGCGGGGCAATCGGAGGAGTAAATGGGTAAGGAGGCCTTACCAGAGGAACTCTTGGTGGTGGAACATACTTTGGAAAAATTGGAATGTTGTATTGCACATTTATTTTGTTCGGAATCATAGGACGAGCAGCGTTGAATGACATTGGAGGAGGACAAGGTCTTGCCAAAGAAGGAACACATGGAATCGGTAGCCTAGGCGGCAGACCAAATGGTGGTCTATTGTTAATCAAAGGAGATACCGGAGGACATTTTTTGTTTGCCTTTGAAACACATGGTTTAACCGGCCTTGGAGCCATTGGAACAGGAAACCTGTTTGCCATCAGAGGTGTTCTTGGTAGGCAAGGGTTTGTTGACGTCCGTATGCAAGGATTAGCAGGTGGTGTCAATAGGCCTGGCTGAGGGAGCCCAGCACGAGGAAACTGAACAGATGGCTGGCCATAGCTTGGAAAAGGCAGTTGTTGGGCGGGGTTGTACAACCTGGAGGCAGTTTTTGAGGTGCAACAAACGGGATTGCATTGAGGAGTACAGGTAAGCGCGCACTGAGGCGAGCATGCCCCCATAGTTGCCGGCTCTGCTCCTAAATTGATCAATAACAAGTTTTAACTTTAAAACTATTGCTGCGGAATGGAATAAAAACGATATTGTATTTCCTATTACTTCACTATTGATAAACAAACTTGCTTTTTCCCCTTTCACAGAGAGGTTATTTTTTCAAATGTGTAAGCTTCATTTTTTTTAAATTATAAGGAATTTTTTAAATTGTTTCCCCTTATGGCTATACTAGATAGGAACGCGTTTTTTATTAAAATGGTAAGCTACTTTAAAATGTCTATCTCTACTCTGAACACCCCTTGATTATCTAAAAAATGGTCCTTTTTTACTTTCCACGTCAAAACAATAGATCACCATGCAATAGCATTTTTCGTTTTTATAAACATTGAGTTCTTTTGCCTTTTTTGATTCACTAGTAAACAGTAAGTGTATCATCAACCATTACATTTTCAACCTTAAACATTGCCTTTCAAGCGTTCTGATTGGCTCACTCAGTCTTGGTTTTCAGCTCATCTACCGAATTGACCATATATGGAAACTGACTGTGTAGTGTTGGAAAGCTGAAATATGGTTCTGAATAAATTTTAGCTGTCATTTTTAAGTATCGATCGTCAGGTTTGGAAATATCAAAAAAACTTGATGAAACAATTATACCATTCGCGTTTGTTGGATATGAGCTGATTTATAACCAACTCGACTACTACACGCTTCCTTGGCTATTTACCATCTCATACCCAACGCACACTCTTGGAACAACTATTAAATATGAATAGCGCAGAAAAGTTTTGCAAAGTTTAGTCTAAACGGCTTCGATTCAAAGTACCTTTTCTAGCATCCCCTATTAGACCAAATCGAAATTGTTCTCTCGTAAAAACAAATCCCGCTATATAAAAATACTTTTTAGTGCACATGGCGTATCAAAAAGCAGGGTAGTTGTAATGTTAAAGCTTTTACCTGGCTTGATAATTTTTATTGATGCAATTTTTGCTTTTTCCCCCAAAGGTGACGGCAGTTTAGCTTTGCTTTTCTTTAATGATTCTTGAAGTGGGACGGTCGGATCCGCAGCCATCTTTGGTCCAAACTTAAGCAACACCGAAGAAGTCACTTTTGGCTTCCTAAACCACAAAGAAAACCCGAAAACACGTTCGACTTTAAGCATTAATTGAATATAAATATATCAATGAAAGAATATTTCTGTTAGGTATATAACTTGATTTACACTTCAAAAAGCTAGCAAAGCACCTGAGTCAAAATGCTAGTAAAAGAAAATCTAAACTTTCTTGTTTAAGTTTGTGTTAAGCAAAATAAAATCGAAAAAGGGTAGAGTGCTTTAAAATTATTTAGCAAGTAACTAGAGGTAAAACTTTGTTATTTTCTAATATTGTCATACTTATAATTTATAAGAACTAATGTTTGTTGTAGGTAGCTACATGCAGAAAAAAACAGTAGAGTAAAACTTAGATACATCAAGGATCGTAGCCAGGATTTTTCAAAGGAGGGGG
>JAOBRD020976829.1:0-12031 GCA_027575215.2 Hydrozoanthus sils
TATTATCAATCTCATCTATGAGGGGCAACAGAGTGATGGAAATCTCATTCCTCAGGGTACAAAAGTGTTCCATCCTTAGAGATTAATGCAAGCTGGGGTAACCAACCCCCGGGGAGTACCCTACTCGGCCTTCTAGCAGTTGTTTTGTACTAAGAATAATAAAGCGTTGCCTGGATACTGGAGCAGGCCAAGTTCTCCAGAATATATATTCTGTTGTGATTGCTTAACTCAGCGTAGAAGTTCATTTATCATGCTCCAAGTCTTCTTTGTATTTTTATCGTATTCTTTGAACGCTTCTTATAATAGATTTCTTTTGCATTCTTTATTTCTGTGTTCGCAGAATTACGGATTCTCTTAAAAGTGACCCATTCATTAGGGTCCTTTGAGTGAGTCGCTTTGATTTTTTGCACGTCTCTTTCATGCATGCGTTCTTTTAACTGAGACGTAATCCAGAGATGCTCTTACATGCTTCATGCGCACGGGCGCGTGATTATCGACCACACTCTTACACGCTTCGTTTGCATGGGCGCGTGTTTATCAACGACACTGTTAAAGGTGTTCTTCCAAACACGCCACATATCGTTTGGATTGTGAAGTTCTTTTACTTTATCCAAATTCTGTGAACACATTTCAGCTCTGAAACCGGCCCAGTCAAAATTTTTAAAGTTTCAATAGGTAACTGTATTATGACCCTTATTAGATAAACCAGTAGAAAGCTTACAAAAGGCGTATATTAGGCCATAATCATTAATGTCGACATGAGAGACACCGGACAAGACTACGTTGGCGGGAACATTAGTTAAAATCAAGTCGATCATAGTTGAACTTGACTCAGTGATGCGAGTTTGCTCAGTCAGTAATTATTTGTTCAAGACTATAGAGATCGGCAATATTTGTAAGGAGTCTAGAGTTATGGTCTAAATTAGGCGATCCAAAGTTACAATTAAGGTCGCCCAATAAATAATACTCGACATTTTCAGTATCAGGCTTACCTATTAAAGATTCAAAGAAATTAACTTCTTATTTCATGCCATTTTTTTTATCTGTCAAGGAAAAAAAGCAAAGTTGTAGTTTTATTTGAGGCCTGATACATAAATGTGTAAAATACCATCTTAGAACTACCGAGATATATGTAGACCCTAGCGGGGTTGGATTTTGTGGAATGCGCAGTTGGTGAAAATCCGTGGGGAAAACATCCTTTTGAGCGGACTATTGCAAGCCAATTTGTTTGGGATGGCAATATGGATGGCTTGTATAACGGAGTGTATGGGGTGTTCAGAGTGGGATAGTACTTCTGTAGAGGGGCTTGCAATGCCCTTTTAGGGTAGCTCTGACTGCATTGGTTTCCACCTGCCACTCAACTCTTGCCTGTGGCTCCCTGAAGCTGTAGCATGGTTAGTGGCCACACCCCGGAAACCGCTTTGGCAGGCGGGCTGAACCAGGCGGAGGGTAACTGGTCGCGTTTCAAACCCTCCAGTGAATCTTATAAGGTATGTCTACCAAAGCATGTGAAGACTGGTTCCGGTGGACAAGGCGGAAGAGACCAACAACTGGTCCAACGGCTAGGATGGCGATTACAGCAAGCGATGTGGAGTGCTGAGAGCAGAGCAAGAAACGAAAGGAGTTCTGGTCATCCACTGCAGCTGCAGGGAGGTCTCCAGCCGTAACGGTACCCCGTGCAACTAGACCTTGCTCTCCTCTGCCAAGATAGTGGGGTTGTCTTAGTGCACAATTCCCCCACTCCAATCAATTTCACGCTCAGGTAGTCTGTGATGCCCGGCATACATCAATACACAACACTCAAGCTCTACGGCGATGAGGGAAAGGCGAAAATGACAGGTGGAGGTAACCAAGAACTTGCACGCAGGCGGCCTAGGTTTCTGGTCGCTGTTCATCAAACTGGGCAGAGAAGAACTTCGCAGCAACCAAGAGCGGGCCTCTTCAGGATAGCACTGCTCATCCTAGTAAGGAAAGAGTCTAGGAAAGGTGACCTAAAGAAAGCTTGCCTTTTACTGTCTGACCAGTTTACCGTGGCTGGTGGACTTACCCACTTGCAGTCGATTTCAACAAAAAATGAAGAAAAATCTCATCCTCGGGACCTAAAACATACGGACTCTCCTAGATCGCGATCACACAAGACGTCGCAGAAGAACAGCTCTCATAGCCAGTGAACTATCTAGGTACAAAATCTGTTTAGCAGCCTTAAGTGAAACCAGGGACCAATGACTGAATCTAGCGGTTACACCTTCTTCTAGAAAAGAAAGCCTGAAAATGAAGACCAAATTCATGGCGTTGGATTTGCCATAAAGACATATCCCTGATCTACCAACCGCCGTTAATGAACGACTGATGAAGATCAGACTTTCAATCATCAGCGCCTACACCCCACCCTGACATTTACGGAAGAACTGAAAGAGCAGTTCTACGCTAATCTTGACACTCTGCTACGCTCCATGCCTGCTACGAACAAGTTCATACTGCTTGATACTAGCAAGTATCAAAAATTACCAGGGAACCAACATGGCGGACGCGCTAATCTCAAGCTAAGTCTGGCCCGGTTTTTCCCAGGGAAGGCACAGTATCTGAACATTTCAGGTGATGAGTAATGATTTAGAAGGAGAGAAAGCTCCTCGAGCAGCGTTTCAAGTGAAGATTATCCACGGAAATTGGTCAAAATGAACAACGCTGAAGAAACTGAAGTGGCAAATGAACAAAGCCAAGCGACGCCAACTTTGACTGAAATATTGAATGTTGTGCGAAATATATAGAAAACAACGGAAAAGTTACTGGAAGACAATAACTACCTGAAAGACGAATACGCAGAGCTTAAAAAGTCATTGGAGTACCACGTGCAGCAGGTCGAGGAGTTAAAAAAAGAAAATGCTAAACTGAAGGAAGAAGTGGAGCTAACTAGGATGGAAGGAGAATCGAGAGGCTGTAGAATTGAGCAACTTGAACAAGGTCTCGATGACCTTGAATAGTACACAAGAAAACACAATCTAGAGTTTCATGGGATACCGGAACCCCTCACGTCAGATGAAGACTGCAGTGACACCATAATCAAGCTGGCAAAAGCGATTGATGTCGAAATTGATCGTAAAAACATCGACATAGTGCACCAAATGAGTGGAGGGTAATATGCAAAAGTGAAACCCATTATTGCCAAATTTCACTCCCATGAAATGAAGCACCGGATATATACATCGAGCAGGAAACTGAAAAATATCCAGAAGGCGCAATTCAACAATGCCCAGGTAATCTACATCAATGGGAATCTCACTCGTCAAAGAAGAAGGCTTTTCTTCGAAGTGAGAAAGAGGATGAAGCAGCAGGGATGGTTTCAAGCCTGGACCACCGATGGAAAGATATTCGTTAAAATCGACTGCAAAGGAAGAGCTCACAGGATCGGGGACATCGGAAAACTGGAAAAGCTAATCGCTTGACTTTAAAATAATTTTGTTTACAAAAGTTGAAACTCTTAGTTATTATTATTCTCAGACGACGCGAACAGCTGCACAAAAAAAACGAATAAGCAGATAAGCCTTTTTGCGGAGCTTTGAGCTTCATTTATCAGTTTGTCATATTTATTTTTTTAGCATGTTTATATGCATGCATACAAACAGTATAAAAACCTAACATTTTTAAACATCTTTAAATCAAATAGATAAAATCAATTTTTAGCTTCTCTTCCAATCTAGCACGAAAGAGTTTCTTCAGAGCTTAAAAAAATACGAACATTAAGCTTATTTCAAACAGATTTTTCAAGCACAAAACAAACTTTATTTCTCTAAAAAGCTGAATACAAGTTAGACGCCGACCCTGGGGAACCGGTTTTATTCTTTGTGTTATGTCTCTTGTTCTTATCAATAGGCTTCATTATCCATTGTTCACAATCTATTTTCTTTTCTATAAGCACCTTTTTCACGCTCCAATACTGTACTTACGTATGCAACTACCATCGTTATCGCATTTTACTAGGTCGATGCAATTAAAAACCTAAAATGTCAAATTTGGCCTTTTTCAAAGTCGGGTCAGTTAAAATATTATAAGCTGACGAATGTCTAGCCTGAAATGATGGCGGCTCCAACTCTAAGAATGTGCTCACTAAACGTCAAGGGCCTGGCAAATAATTTGAAACGAAGAGAAGTCTTTCGCTGGCTAAAAATGAAAAAATTCTCAATCTTCTTCTTCCAAGAAGCACACAGTTCGAGCGAAACTCATAGAATCTGGGAAAATGAATGGGGTTACACCAGCATATTCAGTCGATGTTCCAACTCGAGAGGAGGTGTGGCTATTATATTCAATAACACATTTGAATTTAAGCTACTTAAGCAATATTGCGATCCAGAAGGCAGATTTATCATTATTGACATCCAAACAAACAGTAAAATTTTAACTCTAGTGAACATCTACGCACCAAATAAGGAAGAATTAGAATTCTTTTGCAAAGTAAGCGATTACATGTTAGACTTTTCATGTGAGGATATCATATTAGGAGATTTTAACCTGGTTTTAGATGTTAACTTAGAAAAAAAGGTGGCAATCCGACAACACACGCTAATTCAGTTGAAAAAGAGAATTTGGACTTGACAGATGTATGGAGAGTGATGCACCCTGGCGAACGGCGCTTCACATGGCGACATTCACTGTAGATTAGATTTTTTCTTATCAGTCAAGGATTAGGGTCGTACGTAACAGAATCCGACATTCTTCCAGGTTATAGAACAGATCACTCTTTTGTGACTCTATCTCTAGCATTGCATTCCAACCCGAGAGGACCTGGCTATTGGAAACTAAACACTTCCTTCTTGTCTGAATATCAGTACATCAACGAAATTAAATCAGTTATTAACTAGGTGGCTGCGGAATACGAAAATGACAACTCAGTTAATGAGTGCCTGCTTTGGGAAATGATAAAAATGAAAATTAGAGAACAAACCCTAGAATACATAAACTTAAAAAAGTAAAAACGAAAGCCAGAGAAGTCCTCCTAGAAGATGATATAGCTCATTTAGAAAAATTAATGGAGATGGATCAAATGAACTATAAAAAACAAAACTTATTTAAAGAATTAACAGCAAGAAAAGAGAAACTCCAACAAAACATCGAATATAAAACTAATGGTTGCATAATTAGAAGCAAAGTCAAATGGTATAACGAGGAAGAAAAAAACAGCAAGTATTTTCTTAGTTTGGGAAGGCGACATTACAAAAGTAATACAATTGGACAACTAAAAACAGAAAATGAAACCACACTAGCATCCGACAAGGATATTCTAAAAGAATGCAAAAGGTTTTATAAGGACCTATAGAAATCCGAGGAAGCAGAATTTGATGAGGAAAAAGAAAATCATTTTCTTCCGTCAAAAAAAACAGATGTGAAGGAAAATTGGAAGCCAAAGAATGTTTGGAAGCTTTAAAAGTAATGGAAAATGGCAAGTGCACCGGGGATGATGGAATTCTACAAAGTTTTTTGGAATGATCTATCACCTTATTATATTAAAGCAATCAACACTACTTATAAACTGGGAAAGCTATCGATAACTCAAGGAAGAGGAATAATCAAATTAATCCCTAAGAAAAACAGCATTGCTCAATACCTAAAAAACTGGCGACCACTTACGCTATTAAACTGTGACTATAAGATTGCATCAAAAGCAATAGCCAATAGATTGAAAATCGTCTTACCGAGTATAATTAATAACGACCAGACAGGCTTCCCAAAAGGCCGATCAATAAGCGAAAACATAAGACTTATTGAAGGAATAATTAGATACACCGAAACTGAGAACATCCTAAACTTAATAGCTTTTGTTGATTTTGAAAAAGCTTTTGATAAACTTGAAATGTTGTTTGTTCTAAAAACGTTAAATCTTTTCAACTTTGGACCACAACTTTTTGCAAGGATAAAAATCTTCTACAATAATATCGAAAGCTGTATAAGCAACAATGGCTGGTCTTCTGGATATTTAACTTGGAAAGAGGAGTGCGGCAGGGCTGTCCTCTATCTCCATACATCTTCGTCCTTTGCGCAGAAATTCTGGCAAACGCAATAAGAAATGACAACAAAATTCGAGGCATAAATGTGAACGGAACGGAATGCAAAATTAGCCAGTACGCTGACGATACAACACTACTACTCGATGGGTCAAATGCATCTCTTAAAGCAAGCCTAGAAACACTTGACAACTTTCGTTTAATCTCCGGACTTAAGGTAAACAAAACAGAGATTATGTGGATTGAAAACCCCGGACTTAAGGTAAACGAAACAGAGATTATGTGGATTGGTAACTTTAGATACAAACAAGACTATTAATATTATTTTATTCCCAGAAAGAAAGCTAAAATGGCAAAATTCCATCGTAAACGCCTTAGGTGTCTACTTCTCAACCAAAGGGAATGATTCCATCCAACAAAATGCAAAAGAAAAGTTAAATAAAACTCAAAAAAATTAGCCGAAAACTGGAGACTCCGAAGATTAACACTTTTCGGATAGATCACAGTGATAAAAGCCTTTTTAGCATCACAGCTCGTATACATACTGACTCCGCTTTCAATTTGCGAAAATACTTTGAAATAAATGAACAGCTTGCTCTTCAATTTTCTATGGGATAACAAAGGAGACAAAATAAAACGCACAACAATGATCAGTGAGTACAGCGAAGAAGGAGCCAAAATGCTAGTTTTAGTCTCATTCAATAAAGCTCTCAAGGCTACGTGGGTCACGAAATTTTAGATAATAGAAAAATGGAAACATTTATTTGACTTCCATCTAAAACACATAGGGGCCTAGAAAGCATTCTTTTACAATCTAAACAAACATGACCTGGCAAACATCAAGATAAAAGACACTTTCACCAAAGAAGTGCTTACACTGTGGTCTGAAATACACTTTCAAAGAACGCTTTCATCTGACGGAGATTTTTTTAATCAATACGTGTGGAACAATTCTCTTATTCGTATAGAGAACAAACCAGTTTTCTATAAAGAATGGGAAGAAAAAGAAAGTTCTAAAACACTACACTTTATCAACGAACGCAAAAACAACAGGTTTCCAAATTAAGATGAATTTCGAACGAAATTCAACTTCGAACCTCCTTTTTTACAGTTTGCAGGTACATTTTCTCGCTTAATAAATTTGCGACGAAATAAGACAGAGGAACAAGATGATCAAAATGCATAAAGAAATTAAGTATACTTTTACTGGTCTGGCGACTGCAAAGCCTTTCTACAGATCGGTTTTTCAAAAGGTCAAAACGAAACCAACAAAAAGTCAAACTAAAAGAAAAAGCGAATGTGGAATGGCCTTGCAAATTGGCATCAAAGACTCAGAAGCATGTACTTTCTGTCAAGTAGAAACTGAATCGTTTCTTCAAATATTTTGGAATTGTGCGAAAGTGAACAGTTTTTGGGTAACACTTGAAAATTGGCTCCAGGAAAAAAAACATTTTAAACAAGTGAAAAAAATCGACAAACTTGATTGCATTGGATTAAATACAGCTCCAGAAACCACATTAATAAGCTTTTGCAAGCTAATTGCAAGATATTTTATATTTACTTGCAAATGTCGAGGCATATACCCTAGCAAAAATCCATTTCTACGTTAGCTAAAATCTTTTGCTGCTATTAAAAAAGAAGTACTGTCAGGAAAGGATTTTCAAAAGAAATGGAAACCACTAATTTCTCTTTCCTGGTAAGCACGGCTGTGTATTATCTGTGACCAGGCCAACCATCATTGCCTGGAAAAACTGGGGACTCAGTCTTTGAAAATGAACTAAATAAATAATAACTGAGCATCAGATTAACTGTTTTCGCCAACAGCATACAAATATTGTAGCTACTATTGATATTTTCTTTATATTTTTTCTACCCTTTTGTCCTTCTCTGCACCAAGTTTATTTTATTTTTTTTCACTACTTCGATAAAACACTTGAAAATTCGTAAAATTGATTAACTGAGGGCAACTCTTATAAGTATAGTTGTGAGCCGTGTATAGAAGACTTTCTAAGACCCTCAATACCACAGTCAACTGTAAATTATTTTAAAGCGCCTTTTGAAAAAAAAACCCATTAATCAATGGTCTAAAAATAGGTCGCTTTGACAATAATTATGTGACAATTTACATCATGTCATTAAATCAAGTACTTCACTTAAAAAAAAAGTTCATATTGCTTGGCGATTTCAACGCCAGAAGGGAGTGGTGTTGGCGAAACGAACAGCAACAGACTTCTCCTTCTCAGTAAATGTACAGAGCATGAATTGATGATCACCAGCATGGTCTTCGAGCAAGAAAACAAGTACAAGATCACATAGATGCACCCGCGATCAAAACAATGGCACCTCATTACCTTTGTCATCACTCGCCAGAAAGACAGCAAAGACGTTCTGAGCACAAGAGCAATGCGCAGAGCGGACTGCTGGACCGACCATTGTCTAATTGGTGCCAACACTCGCATCGTACCTCACCACCACAAGTGTCCCAAGATCATTTGACCGGCCTTCGACATTACAAAGCTGAAACACGCCAGCAAGAATTCAGAACCACTTAGACCAGAGACTGGAAGCAGCAGGACCCTTCTCTGGTGGTCCTGAAGAGAAATGGAGACCCAAGAAAAGACACAATCAGGATTGGTTCAACGAAAACAATGAAGTCATCCAAAAACTGTTGTCAGAGAAGAGAGCTGCCTACATCAACTGGCAGAACCACCCAAACTGTGTCCCTCGACGTGACAAAAGTAAAGAGTACCAAGTCAGAGCACAACGAGAAGAGATGCCTGGTGGGAAGAGAAAGCAGAGGAGATATAACATGCAGACACAAAAAAATTAAGCAGTTGTTTGACGCCATCAAGACCATATGTGTATGGTCCCTCAAGGAGAGGCTTGGCTCCCCTGCTCTCTGCAGATGGCTCCATCGTCATCAAAGACAAAGAAGCTCTCAATGCAAGATGGCAAGAACATTCCAGCAAGCTCCTCAAGCGGCTATCCGTAGTTGATCAAACAACACTACACGGAATGCCTGACCAGCCCATCCAAGATCTCAACCTCCCGCCCACGAAAGAAGAAGTGCGGGCAGCAATAAACCAAATGAGCTGTGGCAAAGCACCTGGAAGGGACAGCACATCTGCTGAGATTCACATTCAAATTCAAAGCACTCGGACCTGCAGCCTTCAACACCTTCCTTAACATCCTGACTACCATCTGGGATCAAGAAGAATTACCAGCTGAACTGCGAGACGCCACCATCATCGCACTCTTTAAGAACATAGGGGCCAGGACAGACTGTTACAATTACAGGGGGATCTCACTACTCTCTATCGCTGGCAAGATCCTCGACAACATCTCAGTGTGGCTTATGACCTGGTGGCAGCACAACAGGCATGGTGTTTGTCTTGCATCAAGTACAGGAGAAGTGCATCTAACAACAGATGGACCTCTATGCTGTATTCATTGATTTAACTAAAGCTTTCGATAAACTAAATCGGAAGCCTTACGGGTCATCCTGAACAAACTTGGATGCCCACGCAAGTTCACTACATTGGTCATGCTGTTCCATGACAACAAGAAAGGAGAAGTCCTATCCAACGGGGAATATACAAACTCCTTCGAAATTTCAAAAGGAGTTAAGGCTGTGTCCTGGCCTCAGTGCTTTTCAACCTCTTTTTCACTCAAGTACTCCACCATGCTGTGAAAAACATAAATCTTGGTGTCTACATCAGATACAGAACTGACGGCTCTCTGTTCGACCTCCGTCGCCTGTCAGCAAAACCAAGACAAAAAAGAAACTAATCCTTGAAGCCCTCTTCGCAGATGATAGTGCCCTCTTGGCACTCAAAGAAAACAACCTCCAAGTCATAATGACCGGTCGCCCAGGCATGCCGATTCTTCGGACAGACCATCAGCTTTGGGAAGACTGAGGCTTTGCCCCAAGCAGCCCCAGATCACCAAACCCCAACGTAACCATCTATCTCCACCGACGGAACTAAACTGAAATGCGTGGAGACATTCAAATACGTGGGTAGTACGATCTCTTCTGATGGGTCACTGGACAAAGAAATCACGGCTAGGATCAAAAATCAAATGTAGCTCTTGGGCGGCTTAGAGTGAAGGTTTCCCAGCAAAAGGGTATTCAGCTGAAAAAACTGAAAATAATTGTACAAAGCAGTTGTCCTCTCCTCACTTCTGTAAGGATGCGAAACTTGGACTTTCCACAGACGTCACATTAAAACAACTTGAACAATTCCACATGTGATCTCATCGATCAATCATGAGTATTCGGTGACAGAGCAAAATCTCGAACCCCGAGATACTTGAAAGAGCAGAATCACAGAGCATTGAGTCAATGCTGATCGAAGCCCAATTTCGCTGGACTGGTCAAGTCATCAGGATGGAAGATCATCGCATCCCGAAACAACTACTGTACGGAGAGCTGTGCGAAGGCAAGAGAAAAATAGGGCAACCAAAGCTGAGGTATAAAGACACACTCAAAAGCAACCTCAAATGGCCTTGCGTAAAACCCTGAGACCTGGAGACCTTAGCCGCAGACAGAGTATCCTGGAGGTCCTTGACCTACAGTGAAGCCAAAGCATTTGAAGAGGACAGACAACACCGCCTCCAGCAAGCTGCAAGAGACAAGCGTCACAGAGCCACGTTGTCGCAAATCTCTACAAAATACCATCAACATCTTATCTGTGGGCGTTTCTGTGCGACAATTTTTGGACTGCGTAGCCACATGCGCGCCCGGCCCATCACTGAGGCTGGCAAAACAGACGAGTCTTCACCGGACACGATGGACCACCAACAAGGGAACCATCGTTCCTTAATGTGGGGAAAGGTTCAAATTAAGGTTTCCAGTCATTAGGAGTGCAGCGATCACAAAAATTCCTCTAAGACAACTTCAATCGTTCCAAAGGTACAAACACAAGGTGAACTCAAGGTACTTCATTTTCAATATCTTCGGCTTTAAAATTTTGACTAAATTTTGAAGACTTTGTACGAAAAATGTCAACATTATATTAAACTTGCAACAAGCTTGGGGTGCTTGTTGCATGGGGTGAGAAATTGAGCATGAGAAATCGCTTAAACACTGCAAGATTTCGCTTTAGTGCTGCGAGATTTTGCATGAAATATCGAACCCTGAAGACAAAGGATCAAATAGAACAAATGTTTTATTTAATTTCTTGGTTTATCCAAACCTTAATCGATACTTAAAAATGACAGCTAAATGCTATCCAAAATCATTTCTTAGCTTTGCAACACTGCACAGTCAGTTTCTATATTATATGGTTAATTCGGTATACGAGCTGATAACTTTGAGTGAACCAATCAAAATGCTAGAAACACAATATTCAAGGACGTTGAAAATTTAATATAAGCTGGTAACCCAAACTGAGTGAACCAATCAGAGCACTAAAAGTGCAATATTCAAGGTTGAAATATTAATAACATATATTAAAAACTATTCTGTTATCAGTGATTCAGAACAATATACAACAGCTGAACTTGCCTGATACAATGTGACCACAAGGTCCACAGTGTGAGGTGGACTCCAATGTGCAGTGCAGTTTGTTGTACCAGGGTCTTCACCATTTGACATGTGGCACGTTGGCTGTCAGAATTAATAAAAATAATGCAAAAATATTTAGTATAAGCATCAACACTGACAATTCTATTAGCAGATATCTTCTTTTCATTGAATTCATCTAATTTCATATTTCTCAAGGGAAAATTCTGTCTCTGAGATCATTAATACCAATATCATTTCATCACAGGAAAAACCCAACTGAAGAAGACATAGGGAAAGGGGTTGTCAGAAGGAATAGGGAACAATATTTGAACTACAGTAAGGCTTTCTGTTTCATGGCTCTATTCATGGTAGGGGTTGGAAGGAGGTGTTTAGGCTTGGATACCTCTTTTCAGATGACTTTAGGGTTTAGCTGATGTAGACATAGTTAGGATGTGTCATAACAGATTATTGTATCTTCTTGTATTTCACCTTTATGATTATTAATTTTGGATTCTTTACACTGTTAAGT
>JAOBRD020976938.1:0-12030 GCA_027575215.2 Hydrozoanthus sils
GATGTAGAGCTACCATGTAGAAATACTGTCAATAAATCGTTATTATTATTATTATTATTATTATTATTATTATCATTATTATTATTAGTGGCAAAGGCCGAGGGGGTGTCAACAGGCCGATACTCGTGGCGAAACCCGTCGCTTGTGTGCTGACACGTCGAGTTATCGCGACGTCAAGAACGTCTTTTGTCGTGTGGCTTGGCTCCATAGCCTTTGTCATTGTCAATAAATAAACAACCATCATCAAAGGGAACGTGTGTTTTTTTTATTTAAGCTTTCGTTTTTTACTACACGCCTAGTTTCAGTTTGGTTTTCATGATACGGTTCACGATTTGTTCCGTCCCCGTTTTCTTGCCCTTGAGAGCGTCGATGGCTTGGATCATTTTGCGATCGGCACGATGTTTCTCCTTGAGGGATCGGGCCTTGGAATAGTTCGTGTTGTTTGGCAATTTTATCCAAGCGATTGATGCCATGATCGCCCCGCTTTAAACGTTTCTTGGGATGAGTCCCCGGTCCTAGGTATTAACACCCAGGCCAATGGAGTTCTTTTGCCGTTTTGGACACCCATTTTTGAAGATCCACCCCTTTTACTTTTTTCTGTCGTCGTCGGCGTGGCGTCATCGTCGTCTTTTTTTTCTTGGTACGACCCATGGTTCCCGTTAAAAAGGTTTTCAATGCTTTCCCGAACGTAACGTGGACAAGGGTTGAGAAGATTGATTTTGGGGGGAGGGTTTAGACTCTCTCTCCTTGCAAGGCGGCGTCAAAGAAACGTTTTGGACTTTTTCCCTTTGTGGTGGTAGTTGCTGGCGTACAACGGGTCAGTGGAGGGGTCGGATATAGTTTAGAGTCTGCCGGACGAGACCGTCCAAGGGTCGGTGGGGTGGCGGGAAGGAGACGAGGCTGTCTAGGTGTCCGTCTGGGTGTGGGTACGGGTGGTGGCGGTGTTGATTTCTTCTTCTTCTTCTTCTTCTTCTTGGTCTGTTGAAGCATTTTCTTCATCCATTTGTCGAAAGCGGTGGAAGTAAGGTCACTGTTTTCTTCGTCGTCGGGGTTGTCGCCCTCCGCTGCCCGCTGCCGCCTCGAGATCGATCGGAGAAGCTTACGTAGACGCTTGGTGGCACGATGGAGTTTAGTATCCAATTGCTTGATTCGTCGGACTTTGGCATGTTTCGAGAGAGTGGGATCTTGTAGGAGACTTTTCTTTTTGGCCGCGGCTTGGGTCGCTCGATTCAAATGAGGATCGTCTCGTAATAATTCGGTTTTGTACTGTTGGACGTCTTGAGGGTCTTCGTCTTGAGAGAGGATCAAGACTTCCTTCATGATGGGTCCCTTCCCAAGGAAAAATAAAAAGGGATCGACGGGTCGCTTCTTTTTATACGCCGGGTACCACACACCGACACGCGTCGCCCAAAGCTGACCAGAGGATTCCCCCTTTTTGTTGTAATAAGAGGCGACGTCGTTCCTTGACGGAATTTTTTTCTTTTCTTAAGTTCTCAAAAAGCCTGTTTGTGACGTCGTAGACGGGGTAAGAGGTCGGGATGAACGTCGATGACGTCTCTGCGTAACAGATTCAAGACCAATTCGCTGATGGCGTTGATTTGATCACAGTTGGCACGTTGTAAGAGTTCCCGATGAAGGCGCGGGGTTTGTTTCGCTCGGAACAAAGCCTGATAAAAGGCATTTGACGACGAATGCGTTTCATCTCTTCTTCTCCTTCTTCTTCTTCTTCTTCTTCATCTTCCGGTAGGCTTGACCTAATCCGTACTTAACACCTCCAGTCACAGCTTCTTTCGCAGCTTCTAGGGGAGCGGTTTTGGCCAAACTTTTCAAAGTCTTCTTGGTTAAATACTTTTTACCCGAATGAACGAGGGCTCGTCTTCCTTTCCGGAATAAAAGGCGACCAAACCCTTTGATCAAATTTCCCAGTAAACCTTGACCTCGTTGTGGACGGGAGGTTTTAGGAGCTCGACGGCGGCTACGTGATCAGCTCGAAAGCATGATTCCTCTGAGAGGATGGGCTTTAGGCGTAGTCGTAATAATAACCTGGTGGCGGCGGGGGTGGTGGTCTTTCCCTAATAAATCACCCCCAACAACCCCTTGGCAAGCATACCCAGAACTCCTCCTTTTCGACGAGAACGACGTACTCTTCTTCTTCTTCTTCTTCGTGTCTTTTTTCTAGCTTTGTTGTTCTTTTCCTTGGTTCGAGTCATCGTCCGATGTGGGGACAAGGAAAAGGTCCTCCCCCTTCTTATACTAAGTGACCAACAATTGAACGGCACGAAGGATCTTAGAAATTCTCGAAGAATTTCAAAAGGTTTCCGCTTTTTGACCCCGGCGGAACGAACGGGTCTTGAACAGTTCTCTCAAGAGTTGGCGTTGTTCTTGGAGGGATAGGGTGGATCGTCGTCGTCGCTTTCGAGTCGTCTTCTTCTTTTTTCTTATCGTTCGGATCCGAAAGGTATGACAGGGGTCGTCACCGCCCTTTTTATAGTTTTGGACATGGTGACGATAACGACGTAAGACCGAATCGGTCAGAGGGGGAGAAAAATCCACAATCAAGTCGTCGTGCAGTCGCGCTTTGAGCGTCAACCTTTCCACGTCGTTCTCCGTTGTGTTCGATCGATCGGCCAAATGTTGTATATTCGACAGGACTTTGCTATAAGACGTAAACGCAAAACGGGTCATTTCTTGTTTTTGGGCCCACTTTTTGTATTCCAAACACCCTTTCAACACCGCACTGACAGACACGACCACAACGTTTTGGGTGGTCGGGCCGGCAAACTGGCTCCATTCCAAATCGTGTTCTTCTTGAGAAATCCAAAATAAGTGCGGCGACTACACCAATACCATTTTTAATAACGATGCTGGAGACCTTACAAGAGACTGTTGACTTCGAGTGCCTCGCAACGGACATGGTGTAATTCGATTTCCATTTCTTCTTCTTCTTACACGGAACGGGGGCGTGGAGGGAGGGGATTGTTGCTTCGTGTCGAATGACGAGTGATGGTGGGTGGTCCTCCTCCTTTATACACGGTCGTGATGGTATTGTGGGTGACGGATTGAATGTCGCGATGTCGGTTGTCTTCTTCGTCTTGTTGGACGATACGACGTCGTCGAGCTAATAAATTTTAGCAACGACGTGGGTTTCTTCCTCTTCTTCTTCTCCTCCACGGCTGTTGTCTTGTTGTTGTTGTTCTTCTTCTCTCACCCCGGCTACCTTGGTGCTGGTGGAAGTCGTGGGAGGTTCACCATCTTCCCCGAACCACGTGGAAGGATCCTCCTGGTCTTCGAAGCGTCCCGAGAGGGCTGGGAAGGAGTGGGGGAAACTGTACTAGAACGAGAACCCACCCCGATAGGACTAGGTCCCAATTCATAATTATTCAAGATACGAATCAAAGGTTCTTCTTCTTCTTCTTCATCCGGAGGGGAAGGCGAAAGAGGTCTTCCTCCCAAGAGTTTGTTATAGCGACGTAATATGAGGTCCTCTCCGTCCTACTCTCCCAGGCGGAGTAAGTCGTCGAAATTCAAGATTGACATGATGATGTGAAACCTTGCATGCCTCCTTCCCCTTTTAATACTCTCGAAAACAGGCGAAATCGATCGTCCGAAGCGGGATGTAAATCCAAAATCAAATACCCGAAAGGACGAGACGTCGCTTGCGTTAAACACGTCCAGGACGTTGCACCACTGTTCTGGAAACGATTGCCTCAACAGATTATTGATGGCTAATTTGTCCCTCGGGTTTTTAAAGACCACGATGTAATAGGCATTGCGGGAAATGGTTTTGGCATATTTGCCTTTGGGGAACAAATCTTGACTTAAATACAGGACGGTAATGCCGCGATGATGAGACCATTTGGTGAACAAATTCAACACGTTGGAATCGTCCCCCGCTTCTTGCATCATATCGTCCAAGACCAAAATACCCCCTCTGGTTGGACGAAACCATCGGTCTAGATCGGTCTGCGTCGGGACTCCTTCGTGGAATTGGACCCCTGCTTGACGCAAAGGGGTAAACCCGTCTTTCCAGGCCCCGTAACAATAATGAAGGTTATGAGGCGTCTCGGGGGCAAAATAACGCGAGGGTTCTTTCAGGAGCGACGTGACAAACACGTCTTTCCGCATCCGCTCGGTCCCAAGATCAAAATGGAGGTAGGATGACGAAAACGGTGAAACGTGAGGGTGGGGGTGCTTGGTGTAATTTCCATCCCTTTCCCGTGAGGCTACTCATCACGACTCACACGTTCGATAACCACAACTAAACTTTTATTTTTCGTGCTGCTGCTTTTTATATATTTCGCGTTGCAACCAATTCGAAACGACGTGATCGTTGTACACAAAATCGCATTTGCTAAAACAAGCTAGAAAATCGTGCATGGTCTTTCCTCGACTCTTCAACAACAAGTTATACAAACAATAATGTCCACACGTGGAGCTGGTGAGGGCTCGGACACCCCACGTGTTGACGAAAATCTTGGTCCAGTGTCGGTGGAGCCATCGTTGGAGTCGGGGGGTGGGAAACACGCCGCCGCCGGGTCCGATCCCGTATTTGTCCATCAGTTCGCACGTTCCGTCCCCTTTCGTACACAGGGCTAACCAATGTTTCCTTCTCGACCTCGAGGATCGGTGTTGACGACGTAGCCTTGGGTAAAACTTTTCTTTGGGGAAGAAGGTAGGGTGTCTTCGGCAAACACTCCGGAAAAATGAGTTTTTAAAGTCGGATAGCCTTGAACCAATTCTATTATTTCTTCGGTCGACAGGGGATGAAATTCCATCCTGTTTCTTTTTCTTTACTCCAAGGGATCGTACACGTAAGCGTTCTGGGGAGTGACTTTGATCATCCCTTCAAACTCGCCAAAGGCGAACACGGTGATGTTGTGCGCCAGAGGAACACCGAGAATGAAGGTGAGTCGGGTGACGCCGCTCTGTTTAGTTGTTCGCTTGCAGGGTCGTTGACGTTTATCGCATTAGTCATTGCTTTGTAAGCTGATAAAAGTTCATACACATTGAATCAATAAAACTAATCTTTTTATCTCTATTAGAAAGTCAAATTAAAAATACATATATACATATATATGAGCTGTTTTGAAAACGGCATAAAAATGATGTCAGCATCTATGATTTTCAACAGTTATGGAGGTTTAAAAGGTACAAAAGAAGCTTGTACTGTACAACTTGAATAGTTGCTACTTCTGAATAAATTTTTTAAGGAGTTAACAACTCAATCATAGCTCCTCGTCTTATTTAATCGAGTGTAAATTGAATCGTGGTCTTCCTTGTGAAGGAACTTTTTAGATTACAAATACCTAAAAATAAACACCTATGACACGGTATTTGTCACGACGGCTTTGGTGGTGACCCTCCTACGATCAGATTGTTAAATCAACAGTCACTGTTATCAACAGTGACGCTTTGACCTGTACTAATCCAGGTGGCCATACTTAACGGTGAGCAATTGTAACCCCGTGTATAGCTGATCCTTTCAGCGTCTCAATGTGTCGATCAATTCTCCCATGTAGGATCCATACCTTCCAGGCTTGGTGCCAGATCAAGAGAATTTCATATTTTCTTCTCAGTGGCCGTTTTAATTTCTTTGATTTTATCATATTTGTTTTTCGTGACCAAACGTCTTATTTTACACGAGTTATGCATGATATTGATACACTGATTAATTACTTATCATTTTTCCTACGAAACACAATATAACAAAATACCTGTATATCTCAGGCGGGTTGTATAAAGAAATTGAACAATCTTCGGCAGTGTACCCTTCATTTGGGCACATTGCTTCAAATATTGTCTCAATAATTTTGTTTTCAGTTTTTGGCTCAGGTTCTATTGTTTCATTTTGAGAAACCGTCATGTTTCGGATGATCTTCTTTTCACAATCCTTCATCAGAATCGAGGATATGGCAATGGAAAATGACTTGTCTCCTGTATACTGTGGGTAAAGAAAACCAAGAGGATGAAAACTACAGCAAAACTGAAACCTGGAATGGACATGGGTGTGTGGATTTTTATCACCCCGCTCCGAAAAGATTTCGAGACTAAATTTCTTGCTAGAACAAGAGACATTGAGTTTTCAATGGGTGCAAGTAAGTAAAGAGTGGACCTTTGATTTTAATTCGATGACGTCACAATTTACCATTACTGCCAGGTAGACTATGCAAAATAAAAAGCAAGGCTGGCTGGCCATAATGCATTTAACGTTTTGAAAATCTTACTGTTTCTTCAACTTCTCAAAACAAAAAACTTTTCTTTTAGTCATCTGACTCAATTAGGCCGTAAAAAGTCTAACGTCCCCTCGCAATTAAAAAAATCTTTTGGACAGCCAGGCCAGTGCTCAACTCCAGTTTCTGTATTGCTAGATTGATGAAAGTCCGTGACTCCCCCTCGATGGGACACTTATCCGTCGCAAGTTCAGCCCCCTGTACATGCAGCAGCTGGTACTCATTTACACAGCCAAGCGGCTTACTAAAAAGGAGCCCTTATAAGAAGCAGCTTGAGGCTCTGGAAAGGGCATCAATTAGACATTTAACGGAACTTCGTAGTAACGGGCACGTTTACAATATCTGTTCTTGCGTCTTACTTACTGCCACATCAGTAGCACACTGAGACACGAGGCTTGCGACATCTACGCCTGCTGTTTCCTTGCAGAGTTTTGCTACCTTGGACTCCAACAGGGTTTGGTTGCAGTAATTTGTAGCATTTTCAATTGACATTTGTAACTGACCCCAGCCATTGTCATCACGTTTAAACCTCTTGCTCTCATCGCGATTAATATTTTTTTGTAAACATATCAAAATCCTCATCATTTGGTCTGTCTGTGTAGCGAATCGCGCGCTTTCTTCTTGTTTCATTATCTTCTTCCATTTCTCTCTTGACGTTTATCCATTTATTGTTGCGAAACCCGCCACGTTGTTTTCGTCCAAACACTGCAGGGTCGCATCAACCACTCGGCATTTACACGTTCTCAGCCTCGTCGATCCATCTTTTACAGGTTGAGGCAACTTGTGGAACAAGCTATTGGCTACAATCAGTCTGTAGATTTAAAATCTTACAATACTAGTAAAAAGCACTTTGCAAAACAATGTTGCACAACAAACACTTTTTATCAAGCATGTTATAAAGACAAAACTGGTTTGCAATTGAAAAACAATCGTTGTTTTTAGAACTGTAAAACCCTGAATGTGAAATCCCAATTTACATCCAGCTAGCTAGCTTTTAATATCGTTAGTTGATAACTTACATCTGAAGTAAATAGTTATTTGAGCTATGCATAAGTTCTTAAAAACCTATTTACAAGGCTGTTATTTTAGAAGAGTTAAATAAGACAAAATCGACTTTTGCCCATTTACTATTTAAACCTTGTTATCCCAAACCATCTCGCAAAAGTATCTTATAGTTCGTGAAACTTGCTCATCATCTGGCGTACGCAAAGAAATTTGCGGACAATTATCTTGAGCTTTCCAACATCGCAACGGTAATGTCTGTTGCTTTAATGTCCTCTCCGTTCTCTGTGCTGTAAAACAAATCTTTGGATTCTGTTTTGCCTAAAATAATGGAATTTTTTGCCTTTGACATTGATTTTTGGTTCTGGCGAAGAATGCAGCGACTTTAACATTTTTAAAATTGAAACGTTTCGGGCAGTTTTCTATACATATCTCCTGCATACAAGGATTTATGCGAACATTCTAACAATAATATAGCTGCTACATTGCGGGTTAAACACATGTACAAACATGTTCTGAAATGTTTTCGTCTTTCTCGTAACGTTTGTAGTTGCGAATATTTAGGTTTTGGAACAGGAATTAATAAGCATACCCCAGGCCAGAACGGAAATTTTAATCGCCGAAGTTTTGATAACAATTGTTCTGCAAACAAATTTTCTGTCGATAATCTGCCTTCCATTTCGCCAAATTCAACATTAAACTAATTTTTTGCGGCAGGAGTTATTGGCTGAAATGTCTCTTAGAACAGCATCGTTTATTAGGAGAGACAGTACAGTTTTCGGCACTCATTTTCCTTAGCGCTGCAAAGTTTTTCTATTAAATCTACCACGAAGACTTTTGACAGCCGCTCAAGGTTTAAAATTTGATTGGATAACGGTAATTTAAATTTGATTGACCAACGAGCCGTGGCAAGTGGGCGGCAGATTTTTTTTTCAATAGCTTGTCTGTAGTCCCTATTTTTCTTTCTCTCTCTCCCTCCCCACTTCCTCGTTACTTTTTTGTCCTAGTCCCAGTTCTCTCGCATCTGCCATCTTGATTCACCGGTTTCTACGAACTGAAAAGGAAAAATAGGGACTGCTCGTAGTCTATAAGGAGTATTTTTTACCAGTTCAACTTAACTGCAAAGACCATGCAGCACTATTCAACGCTGGGCACCGACCTTAGAGGGGTAATCGTTTTATCATTTGTCAAATTGGCTGGTCAAAACCAATCGGCTTTCTCTCAGAAATTGATAAAAATTCATTGAACTTTTGAAGTTGTCTTCAAGGGCGAGGGTGCGCTTAAGTTCTTCACAATTTGTTGCAAATTAGGAAAGAGTATCCAGTTCAATTAGTGCTGAGATGACAAACCTGCTGTTATTTTTGTTATGACGTAGATACGAACTATTAAACATTAATGTAACAAAGATATTTACCTGTAGTTATTCCCATCGCCAGCGTGGTTATCATCGTTGGTCTGACCATTGAAGTTACCGCACAATCCATCGTACGTGCCAAGTTTAGGAGCATCAATTGTTATATCGATTCCCCAATGATTTCTAGTGATCGTGACACGATACCCAGACGATAAAGTGACCTGAGTTGAAGAAAACATCTTACTTTGAGAAAATGTATGGTTAAATGTGTTATAATATGAATCTTGCTTGACAATGCAATGAATGGTGAAACACACACTGCCTTTAACCAAATGTTAAAATAAAGTATAAAAATGTTCCAAAGATTTTGAAAGAAACGCCCGCTCCTTTAAACTCTTCTTAACAAGATCGTTAAAATGCTTGAGCCAGAACTTAAAATCCATTTTATGCAATTTGAGTCTTTGAATGTTGTGAAGGTGTCCGCAAAATACATTTCAAATGTGCGCATATGCGACTATGAGTAGTATACGTTTCGGCAATGGTTGTTGCTTCAGTTGTTCTGTACACTATTTAGCTGTTCGAGCCACAAATCATATGAAATGAAAAAAAAAATTAAAAACCCGTGAAGCCAACAGACCTTGTCAGACTGTTGTTCGTATTGCATAAAAAGAATGAACTATTGTAAAGGAAGACACAGCCTATTTATTTAGACTGAGAGTGTTCTTGAGTTTCACCCAAACTAACAAACAGACTGCTGATGAAACTAAATGTTAGTTTGTCCTTGTTAAAGTCTTATAGTTTTACTTCTAGCAAAATTTTGATTCATGGAGCCACAAGCTTTAAGCAATACCTTAGTTGTTATCTTATTAAAACTATTCAGCTGACAGTTCTTGCCATGCAAGCTTTAGATTGGTGCCAGATTAGACTGATTTGTGTTAATTCTCGTCAACTAAGAAGAACATATTCAGAGAGTTACAGCATCTCTCGCGCGTCATGTTTGGGGAAAAGTCTTTATACGTGACCTGAAACGTCTGAGTCCGTCCCTGATTTAAATAAACTGCACAATTACTTAATTTACAAAAGAGGAAACAAACGACACACCTAACTAGGATGCAAGATTTCCACTCACCATATACTGACAGTTAAATCCTGCGATTGATTGCTTGATGCTAGTTCCTGGAGCTAAAGGCCCTTTGCTTCGTATTCTCTTTCGTAAAGGAGTCACGTGATCAAAATAACCCTAATCGTTGCAACAGTTAAACTCGATAACGTCATTATGATCTCTGATTGCCGCTGCACAGTTACACGTGATACCACGTCCTTTACCACTGCAGTACCAATGCTTTGCTTGCACCTGAAGATGTAAAGAATAATCACATGTCACACATGTTTCATTTCTATATATTCCTCACTTCATTATGTATAGATTGGTTTTAAGAATGTATCCACAATGTTCAAATGAATATAACATGGTTGTAAATATTTTACACAATGAGTTATACGTGGTAACAAACGGATAGTCTTAAAGCAAGTCTTTCGTTAGCAAAACTGCTTCAACAAGCCTACATTGCAATGATCAGCTTAAGTATTGTACTTTAATTGTTGGTTGCTCCACATCCTTGATGGTTGCTCCACATCCTTGCTGGTTGCACTACATCTTTGGTAGTTGTACTACATCCTTGTTGATTGCGCTATATCCATGTTGGTTGTTCCACATCCTTGTTGGTTGCACTGCATCCTTGTTGGTTGCTCCACATCCTTGTTGTTTGCACTACATCTTTGTTAGTTGCACTTCATTTTTGTTAGTTGTACTACATCCTTTTTGGTTGAGCTACATCCTTGTTAGTTGCACTACATCCTTCTTAGTTGCTCCACATGCACTACATCTTTGTTAGTTGTACTACATCCTTGTTGGTTGCTCCACATTCTTGTTGGTTGTACTACATCTTTGTTAGTTGCACTTCATTTTTGTTAGTTGTACTACATCCTTTTTGGTTGAGCTACATCCTTGTTAGTTGCACTACATCCTTCTTAGTTGCTCCACTTGCACTACATCTTTGTTAGTTGTACTACATCCTTGTTGGTTGCTCCACATTCTTGTTGGTTGTACTACATCTTTGTTGGTAGCGCTACATCCTTGCTGGTTGCTTGGTTGCTCCACATCCTTGTTGGTTGCACTACATCTTTGTTAGTTGTGTTACATCCTTGTTGGTTGCTCCACACCCTTGTTGGTTGTACTACATCCTTGCTGGTTGCTCCACATTCTTGTTGGTTGCACTACATCCTTGTTGGTTGCACTACATCCTTGTTAGTTGCACTATATCTTTTTTGGTTGTTCCACATTCTTGTTGGTTGCACTACATCCTTGTTGGTTGCTCCATATCCTTGTTGTTTGCACAACATCTTTGTTAATTGCACTATATCTTTTTTGGTTGCTCCACATCCTTGTTGGTTGCACTACATCCTTGTTAGTTGCACTTCATTTTTGTTAGTTGTACTACATCCTTTTTGGTTGCGCTACATCCTTGTTAGTTACACTACATCCTTCTTAGTTGCTCCACATGCACTACATCTTTGTTAGTTGTACTACATCCTTGTTGGTTGCTCCACATCCTTGTTGGTTGCTCCACATTCTTGTTGGTTGTACTATATCTTTGTTGGTAGCGCTACATCCTTGCTGGTTGCTTGGTTGCTCCACATCCTTGTTGGTTGCACTACATCTTTGTTAGTTGTACTACATACTTTTTGGTTGCTCCACACCCTTGTTGGTTGCTCCACATTCTTGTTGGTTGTACTACATCCTTGCTGGTTGCTCCACATTCTTGTTGGTTGCGCTACATCCTTGTTGGTTGCACTACTTCTTTGTTAGTTGTACTATATCCTTGTTGGTTGCTCCATATTCTTGTTGGTTGTACTACATCTTTGTTGGTAGTGCTACATCCTTGTTGGTTGCTTGGTTGCTCCACATCATTGTTGGTTTCTCCACATTTTTGTTGATTGTACTACATCCTTGCTGGTTGCTCCACATTCTTGTTGGTTGCACTACATCCTTGTTGGTTGCTTCACATTCTTGTTGGTTGCACTACTTCTTTGTTAGTTGTACTATATCCTTGTTGGTTGCTCCACATCCTTGTTGGTTGCTCCAAATTCTTGTTGGTTGCACTACATCCTTTTTGGCTGCACTATATCCTTGTTGGTTGCACTACATCCTTGTTGGTTGCACTACATCCTTGTTCGTTGTACTACATCCCTTTTGGTTGCACTACATCTTTGTGGTTTACTCTACATCCTTTTGGGCTAGCTACATTCTTTTGGGATGGCTTCATCCTTGTGGCCTGCATTACATCCTTGTGGGCACTGTGGGTTGCTAGTTGTTCTTGAGCCAACTAGATTGCAAACCTTCCTCCCAAACGGGCGAGGGACGAACCAGTTGATCTAGATCGG
>JAOBRD020977046.1:0-12029 GCA_027575215.2 Hydrozoanthus sils
CCTTGCTGATTGCATGTTTACTTGGTTTTTGATGCTGTGCTTTGCAAGAAAAATTTGAGTTGAATTGTTGGGGATGTTAGAAACTTGCATGCTTTTAATGGGCGTGTCCCATCTGTTTTTGTGGCTAGCTGTCGCCTCATCTGTTCAGTCATCAGTTCCGCGTTTCATTTTCTACCAGTAGTTTGGCCAATGCTATACTTTGAATCCAAGTAAGACTGCTACAGAGGTATCTGACTTGGGTACTGCAGGGTTTGCCGTTAGCTGATCGATCCTGGCGGCTTTTAAATAGAGTAATTTAAAACAAGCCATCAGGGGAAAATCTTGACAACAGGCTAGGCGATGTAAAATGACGATCCCTTTGGGGCAAAGCAAAGATCGATGACCAGACATTTTCATGGAAACAATGCACCGGCGTTTTCTCGGTACTGATGCTAAACTGAATTTAGTTAAAATCCCGATTACACGTAACTGACTTTGGCCTGTGCAAGCACCCCGGTAATCTTACGCTTCTGACATAATTTTGAATAACTAAGCTTTAATATCGTATTATTTATATTTGGAAAACTTGGGTACCAGGAATAGTTTTGCTTCGCCAAACTTTGTCAAATTTTCACCTTCTCTCTAAAACTCAAAACTATTATAAATTCAAAAATCGAGAAAAAAGTCACATTTTAAACTTGACTCAAGAAAACTTATATTTTGCAGATAAAATATATTTCAATGCTTGTGCCAAATTTGAACTTCATACAATTTCATACAAGCTTTCAGCGCTTCTTTAAATTCACCAAATAAGACAGCCTTTTCAGTAGGTCAAAATTGACTATCACCCGGAAAAAAAATTGCAGAAACTTTTTAGTATTCTTTCCTGAAATCAGTTCACTAGATAGGTTCTAGTTGCGACTTAAAAAAAATTCAACTTTTTGCAACTGAATTGAGATTCTCGATTTTTACCAGCAGCAGCTCTTTAATGGGTTTTCGGACAGGTTTTCGTCTTGCATTCTTCGTGCGGCTTTGTATCACTACATATTGATGTGAAGCCACAGTAGTATAGTAGGGATGGAATTACTCCCTTTTTTGAGAAACACGAGGTGGAATTAATTATCTCTGGGATGACGTCATAGCTCATGAATAAAATACAGTAGATTTAATTATCTTCTTTGTATTCCAAACTCATGAATAAAATGCTGTGGATTTAATTATCTCCTTTGTATTCCAAACTCACGAATAAAATGGGTTGGATTTAATTCTCTTTTGTTATAAAAATGATTCCAACAACCTTTTTTCTAAAATGGCGCCAAATGCATTAATTATGCAAAACAGCAATGGTTTTGGTTCGTTGTGATTGGTGCGAGCATAATGTATTGTTCTAAACCATGACATCATGTTTCTATTTTTATCTCGGGTAAGACACCATAAAGCTGGCGGGGCCAAGCATTCATTTCTCAGATCAAAAACAATAGAAATTGTAAGCAAGCTTTAAGAAAAGGTTAGCGAGTCTAAAAACTTATGCAAATCCAGGCAAGTTAAAAGACACATAAGATAACTAAATACCCATTGTTTTGTTTTTGACAGCTTTGCATATTAAATGAGGCTGTAACGGTTGAGTGAATTTTTGATTATTTAGCTAGAGTACTAAAGAAAGTTAACAGAGCATCTCGTTCGCTTGTAGATTTATTCTTGGGAAAAGAAACTGTTACAATATACCGACATTTGATGAGTAAACTGTAAAAGAACAAAGAAAAGCCTTAACATCAACGACTGGGTTTCAAACACATTTTATTCTTCTTTTCAGAACTCTCTCTGTTTACATTTCTGAAAAATCATTCACGGTCTGACTCGTTCTCAATCTCAAACTCACTACTAACTAAATCACCACCACCTCCCTAACTTTGTTAGACTATGTGCTAGACTATGTTAGTCAATGTTAAACTAGCTGTTAGACTAAGTTAGTCTATATTAATCTATATTAGACTATGCTAGTCTATGTTAGACTAGCTATGTTAGTCTATGTTAGACTAGCTATGTTAGTCTATGTTAGACCATGTGCTAGACTTTGTTAGTCTATGTTAGACTAGCTATGTTAGACTATGTTAGTCTATGTTAGACAAGCTATGTTAGACTATGTTAGTCTATGTTAGACTATGTGTTAGACTAGATTTGCTAGACTACGTTAGAGTATGTGTTAGACTATGTGTTAGATTATGTTAGTCTATGTTAAACTATTTGTTAGTCTATGTTAGACTAGCTTTGTTAGACTTTGTTAGTCTACGTTAGATTATGTTAGACTATGTGTTAGACTATGTTAGTCTATGCAAGACTATGTTAGACTATGTTAGTCTATGTTAGTCTATGTTAGTCAAATATATCTACCTCTAAATCAACAGGTCTCGATAATATTTCATCCAAACTAATCAAGGAAGCTGCTCCAATAATCGCGTCGCCTTTGACTAAACTATTTAATAAATGCCTAGATTCAAACAAACTAACCATAAATGTCACGAAAACTTAATACATATTAATTGGCTCGAGCTACAGATCACACAGTATCAACAAGCCTCCAAATATAATGATGAGTAATGAGAAAATAGATAGAGTCATGTCCGGAAATGTGTGGGAGTTTGTATAGATGAAACACTTACTTGGAACCAACATATTAATTTTATAGCCAAGAAAATCTCACGGGCTATCGGTGGCTTAAAGCAAGTATGTCAATTCGTTAAAACCAGAACACCTATTACTCTATACAAAGCTCTTATACTTGTTTGATTATTGTGACATCGTTTGGTCAAGCCTAAATGACTGCTCGGTCAGCCGTTAACAAAAATTACAGAATAGAACAGCTCACATAATAACCCAATCCTCTTACGAAATAAGATCGGTAGCAATACTAGAAAGACTTGGCTGGGACAACCTTGCAACCAGGCATTTGGAACACAAGTTAATTATGATATATAAAGTTTTGAACGTTAACGCTCCTGTTAACGTTCAAAAACCTCAGTTCCTTACAATCTAAGAAATGACGATATTAACTTAGCATTCCCCAAACCAAATTCAGAATGCTTAAAGAAAAGCTTCGGATACAGTGAGGCTATTGTTTGGAACTCATTGCCAGAAAATAATCACAATTCTGAAACTCTACCTGAATTCAAACAGAAACTGAAGTCCCATCCTCTCCATCATTGTTCTTATCAGTAATCGATTGAATATAAGTTTTAATATATACACTTGTAAGTAGATATAGCTTTTAGCATTGAAACAGAAATTTATTGTAATTTTTTTACACTGTTTTTATGAAAACCAATTGTAATTGATAAAATTCCCTGGTTAAATAAAGTTCAAGTTCAAGTTCTATGTTAGACTAGCTACGTTAGTCTATGTTAGTGTATTTTAGACTAGCTATGTTAGACTATGTTAGTCGATGTTAGAATAGCTATTTTAGTCTATGTTAGACTTTGTTAGACTATGTGTCAGACTATGTTAGTCTATATGTTAGACTAGCTATGTTAGTCTATGTTAGACTGTATAGTTAGACTGTATAAACTCTCCATTTTTAATCAGTTCTTACAAACCTCCGTGAAGTATCCATGTCCGATTTGATTCGCAGAAATCGTAGTTATTTGCACTATTTGGCAAACTCAGTCTCACCGAAAAAGAAAAATATTTTGAGGTCCTCTACTCCGGAACAGGTGCACGCCATTTGTGAGGTGTGTTATAATGTGCTAACAAAATGCATTCCATGTACAAGTGGACAGCGGGATAGATTATTATCTCATGAAGAAGATCTTGTTGATTTGACAGGTTCATATGTCCCATTCAAACGAAAGAAGGAGATTTTAGTGCAGCGTGGGGCAGGATTTATTCATGATCTCCTTAGTCCCCTAGTTAGTGGCATCAGCCTGCTTTTGATATAAATAGGGCTGTAACTTACTCTTCTATCATTATTCGAAAACCACGCAAGCTGCTCACATCAATTACATTATGAATAGAAAAGAAATATAGTTGAAGACGGGGTAGAACAACATGATGATACAAGTTCAACAGGGTCGCAGACCAGCAAAGAGTCGGCTTCTTCTACCAAAGAAAGTGATTTGGAAGATGACAAAGAGAGGGAAAAAAGCCCAGAGTTCAAACAGATTTTAAAAATATTGAGTAGAGCAGTGCCACGACAGAATGCCTTGGACCTACTCCACAGCATAACAACTTCTAAAAAGATTTTGATTTTGACCCCTAAAGGAGAAACGCTGTACAAGAACAGGCGAATTCCAGTTACACGTATGGCCGAACTTTGTGAATACATCCTTTTGCCACACAACCTCGAAGTCCCCAAGCCAAGAGCTCTTAATACACTCTTGAAAGGTATTGCTGAAATTGAAATTAACAAACACCTTGTAAAAAACAAAAAGATTTTGGCCGAACTGATTGTGAAGGAAAGATCGGTTCAAAGTGGAGATGAAACAGAGGAAGAACGCGACTAAGAGACATCAGGTCAAGACAGTGATAAAAGCAAAGCATCAGAGAATGAGCAAGACGATGAAAGTGAGAAGGAAGAAGATCGTTTCATTGATGATGAAAATTCTAGTGACGGAGAAGAAAAGCAAACTTTTTGTCCAAACTGTAACAGTTCCAATCAGTCTCATATGACTGTTGTTAAATGTCCGAAATGTAAACGGAAGGAAGGATTCATTGCGCCGATAACCAGCCTGAAATGTGATATTTGTCACGGTGGGTTTGGTCTGAATAGGCCGTGCTTACGTGACATATTTCGACTGTGTAATGCTTGTGGGCACTTAACCCATACAAACGTCCAATCTGGTCGTAACATTTTGAGTCAGAGAGAAGCGAGATGGAAAAAGGGTAAGATCCCAAATGATTTTATCAGAAGTGTAATCAATAAAAAGAAGAATAAAATGTGTTTGAAATCTAATCTTTGACATTAAGTCTTTTCTTTGTTGTTTTACAGTTTAATCATCAAATTCAGTACTTTCTTTCTAGCGCTCTTAAAATTAATACTCAAAAATTCACTCAACTGTTGCAGCCTCATTGAATATGCAAAATCACGCCAACAGCTGTCAAAAACAGGAGAGGAGATTTAGTTGTCTATTGTTTCCTTATATACTTGCCTGGATTTGCATAAATTCTAAGACTCGCTATCCTTTTGTTAAAGTTTGCTTATAATTTCTTAAGTTTTCGAAAAATAACAACACTGCGTGACCTCGCCAGCTTTATAGCGTCTTATCCGAGATAAAAAAAGAAAACATGATGTCATGGTTTAGAAGAATACGTTCATGCCAAAACCAATCACAACGAACCAAAACCGTTGCTGTTTTGCATAATAAATGCATTTAGCGGCATTTTAAAAAACGACTGTTGGAATCATTTTCATAACAAAAGAGATAATTAAATCCAACCCATTTTATTCATGATTTTGAAATACAATGAAGATAATTAAATCCGCCGCATTTTATTCGTGACCTATGACGTCATCCCAGAGATAATTAATTCCACCTCATATTAATGAGATTCCACCTAAAAAAGGAGGAAATTCCATCCCTACTATGCTACTAGCCTCATGAGGAATGCACGATACCTACCACAACAGCGGCCAGTGGAAATCAAATTTGTCAATGCCATCACCTTGAACTGTTTGTTATGTTGTGGCTGCCTGTGGACACACCACTGGGGCACAACTGTTGAGATTTTGGCTTTGTTGCCCCGCCAACATGACAAATGCCCCCTTGACCCGGAGTAGGCACAATGCATTAAAAAATGATTTTCCAGGGGACCCAAAGGCAGTTTCCCACAGGCACTATTGTTGGCATGAATCAATCAATAAACATAGGTCTCAATACCAGGAAAAAAACTTGAACCAGTTTGTTTACTTTCTTGCATGAGGAAAATTTTCTGGGTTTTTCTGGTTTCTTGCTATTTATTTGAAAACTTCAAAAATGTGATTGAGCAAGCAATCTTCAAAGCAATTGCAACTTAGTAGCAATCAGGAACAAATTGTTCAGTTCGCCAAAAGTGGATACATTATAATGATAGCAGACCAGGCCAGCACTTGTAAGTCTAAAGTTATGAAGAGAATTCTACCTTTGGGTCCCCTGGTAAGTAATTTTTAATACATTCTGCCTACTTCGGGTTGGGTCGTGTCGAAGATTGAACCGTCAGTTCGACCTCAATAATTCTTTCTTCATTTCATCTGAAGCACATTTAGGGACCCAAAATGGCATTCATTGGTAAGAATAGACATCTGCATTTGTATCTGTATTTGTAGCTCCAAAACTGCTAATCCATGATTTGTGCTTTTAGCAAAATTTTTTAAGTAGTTCACAAATGAAGTATTTCACCTGGATTTGACTCTTCCTAAGACCAGGAGCTGGTTCATTGATTGGCATTTTAATTGTTTCATCATAGTTGGTGACAACAATGGAGCGGAGTGCGCTATACTGAGTATGGATCTAAAGCATTTGATGTGAAGATAATACAACCACTTATTAATGAATTGAACTTAATTAGAGTGGCCCATAAGTTATCATGGCTGCATGTATTCACATGTTCAGTTTCTCACACGTTCTACTTACATTTTGCATGTTCATCCAAAAAAGTCAGCAGTTACAAGGTCACATGCAATAGAATGTATGCAAGCTAGATCATAGAATGCGAAAATTAAGGCAGAACACAGAATTAGCTGAAGCAGCAACTAGAACATGAACATGCAAAATGTAAACTTGCAAGCTGAGCAAAATAACATGCAAAATGAAGAACTGAACATGTGAATACAGCCTGAGCCTTATGGGCCACCATACTTAATGTCTATTCTTAACAGAGAATTACAACCTCTACCTTTTGAAAACAAATAATCTTACTGCATAGTAAGTTTGTAAATGAATTCATACTGATGCAAAAATATGTTAAAATTTTATCTTTAAATTGGTAATGGATCTATTCAATGTAAGCTATGAAACCATCCAAGTAATCCTGATCTCATTTTAAAGCATTACTTAATAAGAAACACTTAAATGAAAGCCCTGGATAACAACATTAACAAGCAATCCATCTTAAAGCATTGACAGGGACTGCATATGAAGCAAGAAAACACCTAAAAGGTTTTGGGGAACAAAGCTTACCATGATGTGTAATTATCAGAACAATCATTTTGAATCAATGACCTTGCTCAAACTGTAAGAAGAAGTGGTAACTAGCAAGTCAAAACCAAACCAACAAACAGGTTTGATACCAACAGTTCCTGGATGATGAGAGCTTTACATCATACTTACAAAGGCTTTGATTGTGTCACCACAGTTAACAAAAAGTAGAGTCTAGCACAAGACAAAAATCGATTTGCTATTTTTGAACTTCTAATATAATATCAATTCCCTTGATAGCTGATCATGATAAACCAAGGGAGGGCTGGTCTACTGACAAAGTATTACCATTACCTGCTTATCATCAACAGACCAGAATCTGTGGAACTGCAGAATTTTCTCATACCTATAAGTCAAAGAAGAACGTGAAAATCAACTGTTATGCAATTTACAGTAGTTAATACCACCACTCTGTACCTGATAAAAAAATAATTGACCATGCACTAATTACTATTCTTGACTGCTATTCTGTATCAGTACAATGGTATAACACGTTTGACCTTCTCGACTGATGGCCATTTTGGGCTACAACATTTGTTTTTGCCTGACAAGAGGCTTGCCATGCCATGAAGAATTTGATCCAAAATGGTTGCCATTTATAAACGTGCTTTATGGAGGCACATCATCATTACTTCAGCCAAAGGGGGATGGTACTCCCTATACTGGGGTGGTAGGTATGACCGTCATTTTTTTACAGGTCAAAATAGTTTAGGGGTTCTTAAAGAAAACCTGTGTTAAACCAAGAGCCTGGTATTTTTTAGGGTTGAAGCTATTAGACTGCTTACAGTCCCTTATTTTGGTAAATGTGCATACTGAATAAGAAGTTAAGACAAAAGTCATTTGGCAAATGTCCTTTACGAATGCACCATTATTTACTACATCTAAAATTCAGTGCAACACGAGGGGACTTATATAGTGCCAACCTACATGCTACCTGTCCAGGCAAAGTTTCAGCTTTCATTGGTATTTCTTAGGATAATTTTAAAACTGAGAAGTATTTTCTAGGATGGAAAATTTTTATCTCTTTGTATTTTTGGGGTCTTTTGTGGACTTTTCTGATGGTCATCCCAAACC
Source organism: Hydrozoanthus sils (assembly GCA_027575215.2). Lineage (NCBI taxonomy): Eukaryota > Metazoa > Cnidaria > Anthozoa > Zoantharia > Hydrozoanthidae > Hydrozoanthus > Hydrozoanthus sils. The sequence continues at coordinate 8,220 of JAOBRD020977046.1, forward strand.
TTGCCCTGAGAAAAATTGCAGCTGTGTGCTGAAAATTGCATGCCTCGGTTCAGTTAGGCCTGCGGTGGCATGCAATTTTATTTTTACATGTTTAACTAAATGAAATGCAAATTTGACACTTACAAAATCATTATTTCAGCTAATGTAAAACAGCTTTTCCTCTTGCATAAAATGTATTTTAGCAAACATGTTATTTCAACAACTGAATCCCTGTGTACAACAGACTTTACACTATTTTTAGATAAACGTTTCATTGAAAAATATTTATCATTAACACTAAGAATGATTTAGGAAATCCTTTAGAGAAAAAAACGTTCTTGAGAGTTGTTTACTTTACAAGTTTAATTAGATCAAGGTCAGGAACAAGATAAACCTTTAACTGTTAGTTATAATCATTATTCTTAAATTGTGACTGTGACGAAGTTTTCAAATTACATTCCGGTTTATATCAAAAATAAGGATTTTAAATTAAGACAACGATCATAAGGTAAAATGTAACGCTGACAAATAATTGAATTTACTTGATATAAAACTACACGACTAGCTTTTCCAGTTGAAATTTAAAATTTTTTCAATTGTAATGTAGGAATTTCAAAAAACAATCGGCGGAACAATTAGTGCTAGGGATTACCATGCCACAATGTCTGATGAAATAGACTTGAACAACACTCATTGAACCATGGAATTGTACATATCTACAGTATTAATTTTTTTAATTGGGGCAAGTCCTAAGAAAGTTGTTCAGAATGTTTGAGATTCTGGTGTAAAACAATCCTGTTTTGCTCATTCAAGTACAATTTTATTGTTGTCGATTTATTTTAGCAATTTTTTTTATATGTTTATATTACACAGTTAAGTTATCTCCTTAAGTGTAATTCAGCAAAAATCAAAGAAAATCAAATAATATTTATACATGCAATTTTAGGCATCTATGCTATCAAGTAAATGCTGGAAATGGCTTTAAAACTTGTACTGTAAATATTTTGTGGTCATTTGAAGTCAACATTAAGTGCTGTGGAAGCCATTCAACTGTTGTGGAGTTATTTGTTGGTACTTCAAAGATGCCATGTCTTGTTCAATAACTTTCTAAATCTCATCTCTCACACTCTCATTGGCTAGCTCGATCTTGGCATTTTGTCACTGAATTGTTACCCATTCTTTTGTTACGGTTACGTTCTGAACGAGATTTTTTCTGGCTACAACTTCGCTTGTACAGTGCTTTGATCTACTGCCTCGCTCGCTCACTCTTTGGCAATAATAAGTCTTAAATATTTTATGTTGAAGATGTGCAGAAAAACGCTCTCCCCAAGGCATGTAGGTGTGTGCAGAGACCTGCGCAAGCAATTGTGTGTCTTTCAGGGTAAGGCTTGTCGTCCCTACCCTTTCAACCTGGAGTACCCTCCCCCCTGTACTTATGGTTCCATATATAGTTGTCTCCATTTTTCATTCCGGTTTCCTCATTTGATCAGTGCAACTTCTATTATGAATTAAAAGCTCTAAATTCACAAAACTTTGCATGCATTGTACCAGACATGAGAACAATACCTAGAAGTTATTCATTAAAACACAACATACCATTCTGCAACAGGCACCATGCCATCGTCTGGTTGATTTCCAACAATGTGATCAATAAACCTCAGTTGACCATCAGGTCTAAAAAAAGATTATTTTACACATCATCCCCTTGTGATTGACAATTAGCAATAAATGATACAGGCTCCATGTCACACATGATAACCTTGCTTTGCAATATAACTTCCAAGCAATGCATTTAACAAAATAAAGCACAATATACATATACTATAATTAAATGTCAATCTGAGTATAATAAACAGTTCTTAAAAAAAATCAAATAAGTTGAATTAAGCCTGCCAAATCTAAAAGAAAAGAAAATAGGCCTTTGCAGAACTTTAGATTTCATGTGACCACATCTACCGTACCTTAAATTAATTAATTAGCTGTGTCAAATGGTGTTCAGAGAAGGAAAGAGCAGGTTAAAATTAGTTAGAAGGCATAGTTTCAAGCCTCCATGCTTAGTGTGTAAAAATGACAGTGTATTAAAAAAAAAAATTTTTCAAAGGAAACGTATGTGAAAACAGTACTGAAGGCTTGCTCTCCAGTCATGCTGCACATATCCTTGGAAAGTATCCTGTTTTCTGTTGCTTGCCAGTTTTTACATAATATATATTCTGAGTTTTACAGCATGGAAAATATCATGCACTGATGTAGTAGTGAAGGAGGGGGGGGGGGTAACACTTTTGTCAGTCACCTAAAGATGGGGGGTCATGAATTTTTTTTATTAAAGTGCAGGGGAGGGCCAACCCTTTTTTTAGAAAAAAATACCAAAATTCCCCAGCCTCCTCCCCCGAAGAAAAAACGTACCTTCCCTTACTGTATTTATAAGATATAACAAAATAACATACAAAACAACTTTTTGTATATTGTGATAGAGTTGAGTTTGTTTTGGTGACAAGCTCCTGTAAAATTTATTACAAAATAAAGGAACTATAACGCATGTTCTGACTGGCTGTGGTGACACACTCTAAATATGAATAGAGTGTATCTGCATACGTCATTATGGGAATATATTGGCTGTTTGTGTGCCTTAGTTAAAAAAAGAAATGTAAAACTCACTTACTTGCTCTGTTCACTGATAGAAACACTGTGGTTTTTTTAGTTCACTCAAGAACTAAAAAGTTTACACGTGTTTTTTTACCACTGAACAGAGCATGCGTGCTTGTTTTATATTAATTTTTCTATATTGGAGGTCCATTCAGACATCTATACAGAAATGCCAAGAATGTCAGAACATTCTTCCATTGTAACCACAGGATGTCTGGGATTTGTGTGCATTCTCTTTCAAACAAGTTTTTGCATTAAATTAAACAAAAATCATTCATAATAAACATACATACCAAAAGAGTATATATATAATTTATATAATAAGGTGCATTATGCAACTGATGAGCAAGAGCATAAGTCACTCTTTCAAAACAACATTGTAATGCATGTATACTCAAATCCTTGTTGTTCTTTTATGATAACTCCTGCTCTAGATCTGCTTTTGCCTGCATAGAGCACTTTTAAACTTAGAACTACAAGAACTTTATCTATTATAATTTAAATATATTATTTATTAGAGTTCTAAGAAAGTGAATGGTACATTCTTGCTACACTTACAGTGTCTTTAGAAGAGGATCGACAAAGAGGGGGTCTTTGTACCCTGGTAAGAACTGCCCACTGTAAGCACTCCTCTCAATAAATGTGTGTGTGGTATCTCCATACTAAAATTAATCAATACACAAGCACCAAATAGTGTAAATGTTATAATAACAGGGCTAAAGACTAATGGTAGCAAACTAACCACAGGCTTGTTGAAAAGGCAATTTTGGCTAGTGGGTTTTGGGCTTTCACTAGCCAAAATAGCTAGTGCAAATTTCAGGAATTTTATAGTGGAAAGAAACCGGCTGGCTAGTAGAAAGTTGACTTTGGCTAGTGAAATCAAAGTTGGCTAGTGTGCAAAAAAAGTTACATTATTTTCAGGCCCTGTAATAAGCCCCCTGGGGGCTTATTTTCAGACTTTCCACGTAAGGGAGAGGGAGGGGCTTATTTTAAGTGTTGATAGCCAAAGACAAAAACACAACATGAAGTCTGGATACCAAACAGCTAAAAAAGCAACTATAGTAACTCTGTGTTCCTGTGGCATTATAACCAGAACTTTTAAAAATCAGTAGTGAAACAGACAAATATATTTCTTCAAAACAATACACCTTACGTTTTGGCTGCATTGCCTTGATGTTGGTATGGGGG
>JAOBRD020977152.1:0-12028 GCA_027575215.2 Hydrozoanthus sils
TCCAAGCCAATTTGATCATCTATTGATCCGACTACAGCAGAAACTTCGTAAACGGTTGCCTGCATTTTATTTTACTTATTCCGTTAGCACATGATCTGATGAAAAAGGTTAAACTTTGATAATACACAATAAACTTCTACAAAATGCTTCGAAGTGTGCTCCAGCTACCGCTTGGCCACTGCGGCGCCGTCTTTAACTTTATCTCGCCATTAAATCTTAATTTACTCGTTACCATTTTGTTGTCCATACAAAATTGAACGGTTTCAAATACACGGTAAAACAAGCAAATGACAAGTCGGCATGTAAATTTTGAACTATGGCCGGTGCTTTATGGAGCTTCTGTAGGATTATGTTTCTGTGAGATATCGTTAGGTCTATCTGGGGATTCTATTGGCTGTCTTGTTGTGCACTCCCTCTTTGCAATTGCCGCATTGCCTCCAAGATAACTCAAGAACGTTGCCCAGCCCAGACTCACGACCAAGCAAAGGTTGAGCTGATGGGGGACTGGGACGAACTTGAAATTGATCAGCTGTCAAGTAAGAAGATAGATAAAATAAGATTAACAAAACCTTAAAAAATAAAAGGCCGGATTGTACAGTTTGTATGCGCTTGTACGCCAAAAACTTTCTAACACACACTCTCAGATTTTGGCGCGCATGCGCATACAAACTGTACAATCCTTTTGTTTTCAAAGAAGAAGAAGAAGACTGCGAGGAGTCGGTAAATCAATAAAGTAAACACGCAATAACTTGGACTCCGAAAAAACAGCAAGAAAGGTAGGTGGGTGTATGTGAGAGAGAATAGGTTCACTGTAGTCCCTATTTTTCTCTCACTTTCTCTCCCAACCCAATCCCCCTGGCTTAGTTTCTTTTTTTCTTATAGCTTGGTCCCAGCTCTCTCACTTACTTACCAGTCGTCTTATTTTAACGGCTTCGGACAAATTAGAGAAGAAAAATAGGGGCTACTGGTAGTCTGTCAGATTGTCGGACATCAAGAATTACCTGAACGGCAGGCCACAGCATCCAGTTTGCTTTTAACGAGGGCCAGAATAAGAGCCTTATCCTCTCTTTGATCTCGGTAAGAGTCAAACCTTCCATTGCACCGATGCTGTGAGGCAGGGGATGATAATAAGTTGATACTTTAAAATTTCATAAAATGAGTACCTAGCTTATTCCCTAAAATTCACCACACAAGAATGTTAACGTCGAAGTAATAAACGCGGCTTGAAGAGGTCGAGTGTGTGTGTGTGTGTGGGGGGGGGGGGGGTGGTTCGATGGGTGTCCCGCCTCCGATCCCCCTCCCCACAGGCGTTTAAGGTTCACTTTTTTGTTGAAAAGTAAAATTCTCCCAAGACCGACCGCGTGGCCGATGTGTGGGGTTGCTTGTTTCATTGGCTCAATGGCAGGGGCAGCGCTTCCTTATTTGGATCTAGTTCCGGTAGGGCCTCCTTATTTGGATCAATAAATGTTTGTACTTCGTGTAATCCTGAGCAACTGTCCTGCGGAACGACCGACAGACAAACGACATGATCTGATCCGTCCACTCAAATGCTACTGAACATGATACATCATTGAGAATATATGCTGTCTCGCTTCGCTCGACAGCAATTAACTAAACTCATATATAGCTTTTTAAATACACTTTACTGTATAATATTATTCAAGGTCTTGGTTGTAACCTTTGTTATCACCTTGAGTGGTAGACGAGCAGTATACATGGCGCCCAGTAACCAAACTGATCGATCGCCATCTTAGCAAAAGGCATCATTGCGGTCCGCACAGGGTACTGAGACAGTAACACATAACAACACTTAAGGACCAAAGCAATAACTAGTAATACTTGATTAATAAGCCACCATAAATCAGCTCGAGCAATCTTATAGACTGAACGACGACCGAGGCCATGAAACCCTCCCTCCCCCAAAAGTAAAAAATGTTTAGCGTCAGCTCTGTCCAACTTTTGAAAATCAAGCCGAACCGCTTTTTTTAAGTTTTCATTTTCAGAGTTTTTTTTTTATCAAAAAATATTTTGATAGCTGCAAAATATTTCAAAAATTTGTGAAAACTGACTAAATCTGATATATACCAGTAAAATTATCTCATGTTTCCCGTCTGTTGTCATGTAAAGACGAAACATAATGATAGGGCAGGAAATGAAGTTAAGAGTTAAAATGTTTATTTTGTTGTTATTGGTATCAAAAATTCACACTACAAAAAAAACTTCCCTCCCGACCATGAAATTTCTGAAAAACGGACGTAAACCAATTTTCTAATTTTTTACCAAAGGATTGTCTGAAGTCATCGGCGAAGATGCAGCCATCTGTTTACGCTTAAATGTGCAAACAGTGAGCGTTATGCAGTATTAGCCTGTTGGCAGCTGCAGCTGGCGGTTGGGTGTTTTTATTTTAGCGCGCAAATCACAGGATACAGCATTGCCGCCATCTTGGATTTTGCGGTTGAAATAGCGCGGCGACGTCATGCCTTGCAGTAATTTGTGAGTTTTCTGCGCTAAAAAAATGTCCAATCCCCTGTAAGCAGGCTCTTATTGCAGTACGTAAGGGTTCAATAAATGTAATATAAAGTAAGTAAAACTCTTGTTCGTTGTTGCCCTTGCTGCTGGCGCAACCCTTATTGTGACGGCACAACTCACTTTATTAACAACGAGCCACTCGAGGAAGGCGAAGTGATAGTGAGCCAAAGGACCCATGAACACCAACCCATATATGGAAGCTCGGAGACATCGCTGTCGGTAAATGTATTTGGTGTATGAATAGAATGTTGCATACAGACACAATTTACGACTTAGGGGAGGGGGTAGGGTGTTTTCATGAAGATCATGGGTGGTGGGAGCAAAAACACATTTTTTGGGGGGGAGGGTCACAGTCGAAATTGTAATAGTTCGTTATTAGCTGTTGTAAGCCAGAAAAGTACTGGGGAATCGGGAGTTGCCTCCCCCTACAGGTTCCGCCGCTCATGGAAGGAGGTGTCACGTACAGTCATACTACTCGAAACCTTGGTTATTACCGCAAAGTCGGGCTCAATCTCTACATCTTAGCTGTTCCAACCACCCAGTCTCTCTCACTCTAGAATCGCTAAAACGATGGCAAACTTTCAAACTGAAGCTAAACTTGTTCTCAAACAAAAGACAACTTCAGGAAGTAAATCTGAAGTAAAAGACAGTTTTGTTGTCCTACAATTAGTAATGCATGCAAACCATCCAAATTTTTCATCGTTTCGTAAACTACGCTTAACATTTAAAATGGACAGGTATTAAACCAAATGCTTGAAAACTCTCATACACTCACTCTTTTATCAAAGGAATCCTTGGGTCGTGTACTTTTCTGCGCAAGAATGTCACCGAGTCCATACAGCACTGAGGTGAGAAGGATTAATCTCTATTAACCCTTATAAGAAGCACTCTCAAGGCAGTTTGAGGAACGCTTCCATCCCCTCTCCCCTCTCCTCTCCCCTCTCCTCTCCCCTCGGTATCAAATCTCTTGCTCTATAATTCATGAAATTTGAGCTTAAACGGACAACTAAACTTCTAAAACCTGTAAACGTCTAATATAAACTAAAAACACTTCAAATAAAATTTAAATAAAACACTCTCAATGATAGTTCCTTTTTCTTTGCTGTTGTTGCCAGGAAAGGATTTTTCCTGCAACCTAGGTTGACCTGCAACAGGTCCTAAAGAGTCAAATATTGCCCCTTCTGTCCTCCTATAGGTCGAGTCTTTCGGACCCCTCCCCCTTAGACGAAAACTAATCACCAGTCTTTAACTTGGACGAGTGCCAAAGAAAAGCCTTTAGACTCACCCGCAGAGGTGATCATTTTTGTTCTGACGGGATGTTTGTCTAACATCACGTTGTACCACGCAAGCGGATTCCATCTTTGTCCTAGAAATAATTCATGAAATTTGAGCTTAAACGGACAACTAGAAATAAAAAAAAGATGTCAGCAGTCACCGGCTCGGATAGGTTCAGTTCAGCGTTCTTATTCGCCCTTTTGGCCTTAGGGCATCGCGGGAAAAAAACAAGACATTCTAATTACCAAATTACCCTTTCGTTTGATCGCAGAATGCAAATCCGTGCAGCTTGCACATTCTATCAAACACAGAATAAATACTGTATAACACAAATTTCAGTCCAAGATTGAAAAGATATAGGCTAAGGCTTGTGATAAATATAAAATTGGAACATTTTGGCTTTTTTAAAAGAATATTCTAAAATCAAAACTTATACTCTCCATAGAAATTAATTAGGCTTCGTGTTTTTGAACAAGGTTTCAAAGTTTCGGCCGGTGTTGATCTTTCGTTCTGTCCGGCCCGGCGGCCGGCTTCCGTATGCTCACTCCCCCTGCTATCTATTTTGTCCACCCCTGCAATTTCCTTGATAACCGACCACGTGCTCCCAGCTCGCTGCTTAAAATGTTTAATTAATTATTTAACATATTATATATTTCCGGAGTGCATTCGCTTTTCCCTAACGTTTTAGAAAAGTACACAGTGGCCATTTGGTCGACAGCGCTATTTTTACCTGTGGTAACCACTAATATTTTGTGAAACATTTCGGGACTCATCTGTAAGAGAGAGTTCTTTGTATCTTACGCCGGCATAATGGCGAACATTTAATACCGGCCTTTGGACTTGTGTGTTAAACAGCTCACTTACTGTTCTTAATGGCTTCGTGGTTCTTCATTGATTGAGAACATCGTCGGCCAAGTGACGGCTGTCTTGCGATATTCTGGATAAACAGCGGAATCCAGCTCGGTCGCGCGAGTCCTGACAAACAATGCGATCTAAGCGCCATGTTGTAATATTGTTAAAGAAAGAAATTCTAGTCTGTAGTCTGTACTCACTGACCCATATCGCCCTCATTTGACTATGACGAAATGCATAACATGCTAATTAGAAACAAGTTTACAAACAACAGATAGTTGAACAAACTAAAAACAAGTTCTAACCTTGTAACATTTAACAATGTTCAAAACCTAAACGTTTTAGATTACAAAAGTCGTTTGGCTTTATAGATCGGCTTTTTTTAAAACTTAATTCCGCTTACCCTTCGTTTACCGAAGGGAGTCCTTGAGGGAAAGATGTAAAGGGCAGAGTGCGAGAGTTTATTTTTTGTTAGCTGATTTTTTAAAACTATAAATACAGCCTCTAAAAGTATTCGTTCACGTCTCGGCAGGCAAATACAACCCTGTGCGGCGAGAGGGTTGGGTTCTAGATCAGGTTAAAAAAAAAAAAAAAAAAAGCGAACACCGTCGCTTCGCTCGTCCGGCGAGAGGGTTGGGTTATAGGTCTGGAAAACACAAAAGGAACGCAATTCGCTTCGTTTTCTGCTTGCTCCAAGTCGCTTCGTTCGTGCGGCGAGAGGGTTGGGTTCTACTATAGACAAAAAACAAAACCAACACCTTGCTCCAAATTCAAATGCACTTGTCCCTGACAAAACAGATTCTTTACGTTGCACACCGAGTTAAACTAAAGCCCAGCGCATTGGACTCTGCTTGCTCGGAAATGGGAGGGGTGGGCGCGCACCCCCCTACAGGCTGCGAAGTTCCATTTTTTGTGACGAAAGGTCTCTTGGGCATTTCTTCACTATGTCATGCTCCTCGAGTGTCCGAAGTAACCATCCACTTGTAGCAGGCGTTCCTAAGCCAAGCAGCGACAAACTGGGAGGAGTTGTTGCTTTTGCCTGGCCGTGTTTTCATTACTTACACAAGTTGCTGGTTTCTCGGAATCGCATGTAAGATAAAAGAGACAGTCGATGACAACTGACATGAATTTTAAAGAGTATTGATTGTGTTTAATCAAGAAAACGTATATCAGACTTCCAGCATTGTATGCAATCAGAGCAGTAGCGATCTATTACTGTCAGTCAATAATAAATCGACTGATTACCATGGTTACCCGAACAATACCCAACGGATGTGCCAATCAGAAAACTAAATGCCGCCGACGACTTTGGTCGACGAGATCTCTCGAAGTATTTTCGGCACACAACTCCAAGTTTTCCTCCTTTTGCCTACTTTGTAATTGATTTTCTGCTTTTTGAGCTAAAAATATAACTAAATACGTTTCGTCCGAGTCTCATGCTGTCATCGACTTTGTTAATGTGCACCTAACTGGAGACATTATCGAATGATTTGAAAAGTGCAAGGCTGAGTAACACGTATAATATAGTTCTGTTCTGGTTCGCTGTTTGTGTAGTACAATTAAAATTATGCCAAAAAAAAACTTTAAAGAAATAACTCGACCAAAAATTGAATATTATCAACGTTTTAAATTTGGTTTTGGGTGTCTAAATTTTAGTCTCAGACAACCTAAAAGCATGCCCCCGAATCCCCCAAGTGACTCTTGGTTCCGAGATTCGCTTCTCCAGAAGATGTTTAAAAGCACACAAAGTTACAAAAGCTCGTGCTAGTGCTCTCCGAATTTTTCTTGTTAAGAACAAACACCCTACAACATACAATGATGCGGGGTTTCTTCACTAGCTTGTCACCGGGCTTTGCCCGTACATGAATCCTGATGAAACAGATACTTGACTACATTCAATCGAGCATCATTCGTTTAATGTCATTCAAATTCTGTGTTACAACGTTATTTAACCTGTTGCGTTGCCAGGGATAGGGGCGTTGCCAAAGGGGGCGTTGCCAAAGGGGGCGTTACCAGGGATAGGGGCGTTGCCAAAGAAGGGGGCGTTACAAGGGATAAGGGTGTTGCCAAAGAAGGGGGCGTTGCCAGGGAAAGAGAATCTTTGTAAGTACTAAGAAATGTTCCTAAGCTTCTTTACATGGCTCCTCAATTAATTATCGCACACCTCTGTAACCCCTTTTCGCCTTCGGGTATCTGTATAATGCAGCTGTAACTGATCTGTAATTGACAGCAAAGGGCTCTATTAGAAAATAAATCCCTCAACCCCCCCCCCCCCCCCACACACACACACATAAAACAAAACATCACAACCCCACCCATACTGCATTCTTTTTTTCTGCGGTAAAAGCACGATACTCTGTTAAAAAGCAACTTTTCCCCACTGAACTAGACTGTGTCTGTCTTTTGTTTTCGCTATGTAAACGAATAAAATCACATTTAAAATAGCAATGGTCTCCTGCCCGCTCAGCAGACAGAATGTGTCAAGAAAACAACAAAAAAGCATAGATGGCAGCAAAATGTTGTTTAAAGTCCCTTAGAATCCTAAGACTGTTCGAAAAATTCAGCACGCATAACGTTTACTCAGTTTTATGTTGGTTTGTTCTTATCAAAATATTTGTTTATGACTGGCAGCTATTAATGACTGTGGTTCAGTCGATGGAACACTACAATGAGATGTGTACACCACCCTCACGTCAATCGGATGATCGGAAAAGCACGATGCGTAGAGAAATCGAACATCGGCGGGTTCTGGAAAGAGAACATATTCATTGTTATTGGCACAATTCCTTCAATCTTTGTTATCAATACCACCATCATAAATACTATCACCATCACAAACCACCATCACTAATAACATTACCAACATTAATTGCCATGAATCACTACTTTTAGTGCTTCTTTCACTGTCACCATCAACATCAATCATTATCACTATATCTAACGTCACCATCATAAACCACCACCACTACTACTACTACCACCAGAAATTACCATCACTACTAACCTAACCAACATCAATCATTATCACTATATCTAACGTCACCATTATAAACCACTATCACTGCTACTATTACCAACATCAGTCATTACCACTACTAACCTTACCATCATTAACCACAATTACCACTATTACTACCTTAAATTACCATCACTACTAGTACCACCAGAAATTACCATCACTACTAGTACCAACAGAAATTACCATCACTACTAGTACCAACAGAAATTACCATTACTACTAGTACCACCAGAAATTACCATCACTACTAGTACCAACAGAAATTACCATCACTACTAGTACCACCAGAAATTACCATCACTACTAGTACCACCAGAAATTACCATCACTACTAGTACCACCAGAAATTACCATCACTCCTACTATTACCAACATCAATCATTATCACGTTACCATCATAAACCACCATCACTGCAACAATTACTACTGTAAATTATCACCATTACTACCATTACTAACATTGTCACCATAACTGTTTTCTTTCCCTCACCAATCATTACCACTAATATCATTATACCTACCAATCACAATCACTATTACTGGTTTTCACCACCTCGTTACTATCTTCTTAACACAATCACAATCGCAATCACTATCATCAACAAACAGATAAGTCTAGCTAGCTGAAAGGCCATGCTCTACTCACGAGCGAGTCGTGTTTGTGTCCTCCTGCCGCCAGCTTCGTCACAATTAAATTAGTCTTCGTTACTTTCAGCAAGTAGTTCACCTGGTATTTGGCAAATACAAGGCAACTCAATGACCCAATAATAGACAAAACAAAGCGTTACTAGAAAAAAAGAGGAAAAACGAGCCAGACATGATCGAAAAGGGCAAAGCAGAAAAGTGTATTTTGTAAGTGTTGCCTTACTCGTTGCTTAAAGTCCTTAATGTCGTAGATGTAGAAGATTAAAGTCCCTATAAAGCTAATTTTTTCAAGTTCCAGATGAAAAAGTAGTTTTCGAAAAAAAACCTTTTCTCGCCGTTCCTGTTAAATTTTTTAGACTTGAAGCGTGCAATGATGACGTACCAGGAGGCATATGACAAAAAACGAGGCATGAAGCAGAGACAATCTCAAAAAATTCAATTCTGCCTACAATAGTCACATTGTTATAACTTTAATCAATGAATTATTCCCTTGAAATTGTTTGAAACAAAAATTTTATAACATTTTTTAACAGAAATGAATTTATTAAAACAAAAACCACATAATTCACTGCTGCTACGTCACAGGTTACCAGTCCCCGGTCTGCTCGGTCAAAATTTACATACCAATCTTTTTTTGATTAAAAAGCATACTTAGACGTGGAAATTTTCTTCGGTTATTCAAATTTTGAGCTCACAGATGACAACAATTTTAATCCAAAAAGTAAAAAATTAAGCTTGATAGGGACTTTAAGTTAAATATTAAATAACTGCCGCCTGGTTAGCCCTGTTGGTAAGGCACCAGTTTGTGCCCGGGTTCGATTCCCAGTGCCGGAAATTCACCCAGGGTTTTACAGCAACTGAGGAGAAGGTGTTGCCATTTCTCTACCATCTGTAGACCCTTCGCGTCATCTCGGATAAGGACGTTAAACTGTTAGAAACTCGGGGTCCTATAGTTAGGTTAAACTAGTAGTTTTTATCAAAAGTAAAATGCTGCGAGTACTACCGCTGATGACGTATGATATTGCGACACGGCAGGCGCTAAAATCATCCATCGCCCTCCCACTCATGAGATAGACTAGGGAGTTTAAGCAACGAGGACGGTAACGCTGACGACGGTGGCAGATAACAATAGTAAAGACAATAGCTGCACGTTGGAATGCACCGTGCGGGTCACCTGCACGCCGTCGTCTTCAAAATTACAACGTGAAAAGCTTTATTTTGGAGTTCTTATACGACTACGGGAGCGATAAACAGAAAATTTTCTTTCTTTGTTCATCTTTATGCTGGGAGCTTTCGTCTTTTTCTGTTCACAAAGCGTCACTAAAACAAAAGAGAGGGCAAACGAACCAGACATGGTCGAAAAGGAAAGGCAAGAAATGTGTTTTGCGTAAGCCGTCATCGTCAATGTTGGCATCCTCGTTGCTAAAGCTCCCTGCTACTATCGTGCAACGCTGGGATCCCACTTTTCGACTACCCAAGAGTCCTGAAGACTCTAAATTATCTTTCTTCCGTTTCCCTTGGCTTCATCTTAGTACATTCAAATGTCAAATAATCCTGGGAATCAATACATAAAGGATTTTTTAAAAAGAATTTTGAATTATTATTATTATTATTATTAATACTCCGCTGAGGCCGTTCTAGTAGTATGCTTTGAATTATCGTATTGCTTTAATTTACAGAGACTCCTAAAACGGCAGAGTGGTAAAAGATCTATCGAAAAGCGGAAACATGCCGAACTGTAAAAAAATGAAAAAAGTAAACTATGTTTCCACTCCAAACTACTTCAAGCTTTCATCTACTAGGAATAAAGCTTGTTTCTTACTTCTTCGTGCACGTTGGCAACCTTCTCAAAAATGGACTTGGCTTGATGAAAGCAGTTGGAAGACATAAAGAACAGGTCTGCGTCCTGAATGAAGAAGAAACACAAAAATCTGGTAGTACACAGAAGTCTGCTTTGAACTATAGTAGAAGGAATTAAACAGTTGTCTTTGAATATCACTAATCTTGCTTCCTACCTCGCTTGTTCGTCTGTGATTCTTCACAACTCGTGAAAAAAAAGCATACGCACTCATCAATTATGAAGCACTGAATCTCTTTATTTTAGATGTAGTGGATTGATTTCCTTAACGATATTGGTTTTCCATAGGGTTCCCTTACCGAGGCACCATTGCTTCGTGTATTATCTGTAAACACCTTGTAATGAGTGTAGTACATGGGCTGGGGAGTGTGTACTTACCTAGGCGCCATTGCTTCGTGCATTATCCTTAATCGCCTTGTAATGATTGTAGTACATGGGCTAAGGAGTGTGTACTTACCGAGGCACCGTTGCTTCGTGTAATATCCTTAAATGCCTTGTAATGATTGTAGTACATGGGCTAAGGAGTGTGTACTTACCGAGGCATCATTACTTCGTGTATTATCCTTAAATGTCTTGTAATGAGTGTAGTACATGGGCTGGGGAGTGTGTACTTACCGAGGCATCATTGCTTCGTGTATTATCCTTAAATGCCTTGTAATGAGTGTAGTAGATGAGCTAAGGAGTGTGTACTTAACGAGGCACCATTGCTTCGTGTATTATCCTTAAATGCCTTGTAATGAGTGTAGTAGATGAGCTAAGGAATGTGTACTTAACCGAGGCACCATTGCTTCGTGTATTATCCTTAAATGCCTTGTAATGAGTGTAGTACATGAGCTAAGGAGTGTGTACTTAACCGAGGCACCACTGCTTCGTGTAATATCCTTAAATGCCTTGTAATGATTGTAGTACATGGGCTAAGGAGTGTGTACTTACCGAGGCATCATTACTTCGTGTATTATCCTTAAATGCCTTGTAATGAGTGTAGTAGATGAGCTAAGGAATGTGTACTTAACCGAGGCACCATTGCTTCGTGTATTATCCTTAAATGCCTTGTAATGAGTGTAGTACATGAGCTAAGGAGTGTGTACTTAACCGAGGCACCATTGCTTCGTGTAATATCCTTAAATGCCTTGTAATGATTGTAGTACATGGGCTAAGGAGTGTGTACTTACCGAGGCATCATTACTTCGTGTATTATCCTTAAATGCCTTGTAATGAGTGTAGTACATGGGCTGGGAGTGTGTACTTACCTAGGCGCCATTGCTTCGTGCATTATCCTTAATCGCCTTGTAATGATTGTAGTACATGGGCTAAGGAGTGTGTACTTACCGAGGCATCATTGCTTCGTGTATTATCCTTAAATGCCTTGTAATGATTGTAGTACATGGGCTGGGGAGTGTGTACTTACCGAGGCATCATTACTTCGTGTATTATCCTTAAATGCCTTGTAATGATTGTAGTAGATGAGCTAAGGAGTGTGTACTTACCGAGGCATCATTACTTCGTGTATTATCCTTAAATGCCTTGTAATGATTGTAGTAGATGAGCTAAGGAGTGTGTACTTACCGAGGCATCATTACTTCGTGTATTATCCTTAAATGCCTTGTAATGATTGTAGTACATGGGCTAAGGAGTGTGTACTTACCGAGGCATCATTACTTCGTGTATTATCCTTAAATGCCTTGTAATGATTGTAGTACATGGGCTAAGGAGTGTGTACTTACCGAGGCATCATTACTTCGTGTATTATCCTTAAATGCCTTGTAATGATTGTAGTACATGGGCTGGGGAGTGTGTACTTAACCGAGGCACCATTGCTTCGTGTATTATCCTTAAATGCCTTGTAATGA
>JAOBRD020977364.1:0-12025 GCA_027575215.2 Hydrozoanthus sils
AATTGTCAAAATGGCTTGAAATCGCCACCGCTGAGCAAGAAAGACTTAAAGTAACACTTAAGGCAGGTAAAAGTTCCTTTATTTCGTTATTTGCAATGATAACGGCGAAATTCGAAATTTCCTTACAAAGTCTTATAAGTTTGCTCGATACAACACTCATTCATAGTATTGGCCTCCTGTGATCTAACCAGGCTTCAAGGAAACAATTTACCAAACAGTGGGGTTTCCCCGAGGGTTTTTCCCGTGTTTTATACGATTAGTACGCATATGAATCTTGCATATGGCCAATGGGTTTTCCCCTGTTAATCCTTCAGTCTGTCTCGATGTTCCAAAATAACCCTGACGTAATTAACAAAAAATTCCGTCAGTGTTTTTCTATCGGTATTCCCAAAAGACATAAAAGGAAGGGGATCCCAGGACTCGGAGGTATATTAAGAACCGATTTGAATGCAACAGACGACACTTTGTCAGCATACATAAGTTGTTTGTGGCTAAATATACAGAACTCTCGGGTTTGACGATGGCCAACAGATGTTGTGATCATTCTACCGAAGAAGAATGTCTTGACTCTCTGTATCGCGACAATCAAGACAAAACTCTACACTTCATAATAGAACGATTTTCTAAAACCTTACGTTATGGAGGCTACGATCAATATCTCAATCTGCTAGCAGAGAATTTAACTCGGTTACCTGACGATAGCCTGATGTATCTCAGAAATTATGGAGTCCTTGACGGAGAAGAGTGTCGTTTCTTACTCAATGACGCTCACCACCCGACGACAGAGCGCAAGTTGATGGAGCTTATAAACACTTTAGCAAAGAAACCACGTCATGCATACTGGTACCTTGCACACTCACTCAAGAAGAAAGCTTCTCCAATATTTCAGCATCTACACGGAAAAATAAAATGCTGCGGTAAGAAACGAATTTACTAAACGACTGCGCGTTTGCCTACTCAAAATGATAAACTAAATCCCTTTTACTGTGTTTAATGCAACCCATTAGTAAATAATTGCCCCCTTTTTTGGTGGTTTTAGTGAGTGTTTGATTTTCAACGGCATATTCAGAAATATTACTGTTTTTGTTTATTTATTTAGCTAGTTTCTCGAGCCTCTGATCTGAACGAGACGACACGTTTCCGGGTTGAATTCTTGATCGGACGCTTGATTAAAGTCAGGGGCGCTAAATTCGTTTCAAAGTACACTGTAATTATATGTTCATAACAAAAGATTATAGAGAATAAGACAAATGGAGCAGACTAGAAAAGGCTGATCAAAGAAGTAGTGTACAATATCAGTATACAAACAAACCCCAACACTCTTTCTATTTTTGGATACTTACGTCGAAAACAATCGGTAATGATTTTCCACGGGTCGGGTACACCCCAAAACTTACAGAATACAACTTGTTTGTATATGTATTCCCTGGAATATGTTAATTCTGTATGAGTTTATGCTATTATGGTGCGTCACTGTATGTGTTTGAATAAACGTCATACTTGACCTATTTCCGGGTCGGTGAGGCAGTGCGAAAAGTGAAAATGCATGTTCGCCTGGTGTATCTTTTACTATTCATTATCAACCCAAACCTTGTTTTGTTTCTGCTGTATATAGTGTGTGAACAGATACAAAGAGACGAGGCAAGACTGAAACGTAAGTAGGGAAGATTTCTTTTAGTACGAAAGAAAGACAACGGTACTACTGTTGAATTCCAAATTTCTCTTTATTTATAGATTTATGACGCACACACATTGGTATTAGCTAGAGTTCGGTTCTGCAGATAAACGAGTTTTTTCTAACACAACAACGATTGGTTAACTCGGTTATCTTAACTTTAATGCACGTTTTCATGCGAGAGATTTTCCATGGAAACGCATATGGTAAACCAATGTACACAGTACACGTGGCCAAGTTCTAAGTCAACTGAGGCTGACTTTCTGATATCAATGATACAAACAAATGAGCATGGCTAAGATAGCCTGCGGTGCGATTACGTGACCATCTTACGCTCGTGAATAAGCTTTCAAAATAGTGCTTTCAGGGCAAATAAAATTCAAAACATACGACGGCGATTTATGACGTCGCATGGTTTGAAAAGACTCCAAGTTGCTCTATACTAATGTTTACAGGGAACTAGTGAGTTTTTTGCTCAAACACTGGGCCATTAGCCATGTAAACTTTGCCATGATCATATGAATTTGACCGGGAAAGTGAGATTTACCTCCTTGCTTTCAAATCATGTGACATCACACATATCAAATGAGCTAAAAAGTTCTCGCAGCTTTGGCACTAAAATAGGCATTTTGCCTTCGTAAATTCTCCGCAAAATTAATTTTCAAAACCGGTTACAAGTGTCCCATCGGAAATTATACGGGTCAAACTTCAATTTAAGATATTCCAAACTAGTTTGAAGATGTGGATTCAGTAGCATTTTAAACAAACTTGATTTTAATCTGAAAAACCCCGAAAAATACCAAACTCCAGTAAATAAACGAGAAGTATACACGACAACAAGACTTTAATCAGAGCGAACTCAGTACACGAGGCAAAACCAATGATGTAACCGAGCCTGCATAACAAACAGGCGCGGGCCTGGAAACTAACTAGAAAGCAGGCAGTCCGATCTGCTGGCGTGATTTCTATTTTCTTTCTTTTTTTAATGAAACAAAACTTAACCTTTACCTAAAAGGTAAGCAAAAATAGTGTTTTTAACAATTTGAACAAGGTATTTGAACGGTGCGAATTTAAAGTCAAATTTTCAGTCTGGTATAACATTGGCACGTTGTCGAACTGCACCTATGTGCGGGACTTAAGGTAGTCTGGAGACCGTGGTGAGCGGTGTGGACGAGTCATTGTATTTTGTGAGGCAGTATCCTGTTGGGCCTGGTCGACTTGAGTTGAGGTATCTTTAGAAGTCAGGATATGGTCTCCTGGGGACAGAACAGGCGAAGGCCGGGCTGGGTTATTGTCAGTAGGAAGAGCTTGGTTCATCAGCGATGAGAGGAGGTGTTAGGTCGAGGGGTGCAGACTTCTGTTGGTGGGGCTCTGTTTGCTTGGGGCTCCTGAAGTTGGAAAGTGCTCATCCTCTTCGTCGGAAATATGTTCTGGTCGACGCGGTACCTCGTGAAGGGTTTTGACTCAGAAGCACTCTGACAGTTTAACTTTGTAAGACGTGGCACGAAGCTAGGGGCCGGAGAATTTTTTGAATGAGTACCATTTACCATCGATGTTAATAATGATATATCGATCGCGGGCTCTGTTTTTATTGTGATCGAGAACCAGGTGTGTCTCCGACACAAAGTGTTTACTGGATAGACGGTCTAGAGATTCCCTTCGACTTTTCACTGAACGGGTGGTTAGCCATGCGCTATTGATGTTTAGCAAGAATAGTCTCGTAGTCCACGACAGGGATTTGGGTATTATCAAACTGATTACGTTGTTTCCAGAGCTCGTGAGCCGAGAGGCCTTTGGAACGTATGTGAGAGTTCAGTCTAGCAGTGCCAATTGCGAGTTCAGCTTCAGTTACAGGTTCTCTGGTAGGTTCTTAGTGGAGGAGCTCAGTTTCGAGTTCCTTGACTGCTTTCTCAGAGACTGGCTTCTTGTTCACATTTTTAACTCGTCCTATGTCTAAACAAGCATTAATATGTTTCAAGCTGTCGTTGTTGTATAGAGAGACTAAACCTTGGGCAGGATCAACACGGATGGTAGCTCATGGGCCACCAAGGGAGTTTAACCCAACAATAAGGCGCAGCGTGTGTAGACACGTATTCTGCGGAAAGGTGTGGCTACACCACAGTACGTCATCAAACTTTTGGATAAGGGAATCTGGTTGAAGGCGCGGGTCAAGTTGATAAACGTCCAGGATGCAATTGTGTAGAGTGTGGAATCGGCGTCTGGCATCTGGATGGCTGGGGTTTACTGTACCTTCCAACATCTGTAAAGGCGGTGACCGCCTGAAGGCTTTTTGACAAGAAATGAAGGGTTCAAATATTCTAAAGTAACGCCTTCTTGTCTGGTCGGCGGAAAACCTTGGCTTCTTCTAACTCGTCAAACTTTGCCTGAAGCACGCAAAGCTGATTTCTGGAATACTGAGGAACACGGCCTTTGCATTGGGGTGGCTGAACTCGGCCCATGTTGAAGACGGCCTCAATTCGACCAGCAGCGCCAATGTAGCCGGAGATTGTGGGGCTGTGGGTTATACTGTTGGATTAGGTGTTTGAATTTGTGGCGGGCAGAGTCCGATAATAGGTTGTCAGGGTCAATGCTTACGGTGTCTGAAAAGGGAAGCGGCACTGATTTAATGTTCGTTTTGGGCAAAGTAGAGCACTGCTCGATAGTGACAGTTGGGGAGACCTCGTCGGTTGGGCGGGCTGTGCAAATGTGGTCATGACGTGTAACAGTTTGTGCCTCGGACGTAGTATTGGTGACGTATACTTTGTTAGAACGAGGGCTTTCGAGTTGGAGTGGGACCCATATTGGAGGTTTTGTGCGAAACGAGGCCACATGTGGCTCAATAGCGAGGATGGCATCGTCGCCCAATTCGGGAGGTAAACCAACTTCTAGGGCTTCGCCAGGCCAGATAACATTTGAAGGGGAGGATGTCCCCAGTACGTAGCACTGGGCTAGACATATGGAGTGGGTACGTCATACGTATGGAGATGCTGAAACGTCTCTGACCCCTGGATGGTAATCTTGGACAGGGCGGGGCGAACGGTGATGTCATTAACAATTAAGAAGGGGGTCCCGGCAAGTACATGTACGTCAAGGTCCTCGACAACCTCTAGAACTAGTCATTTACACCCCCGGGTTAGGAGAATATGGGTTTCGCCAATCACACGGAGGGGGGTACAACAACAGTTTGGAAGGCTTTTTGAGAGGACGTGGTGATGGGGGCACCGTGGGAGTGGGCAACAGAGGCTTTTATCATACTAGTCTCTGCACCAGTATCGAGTGTTAGTTTTAAATGTTGCTTGTGGTAGGCAGTGAAGCGCGGCGACTGTTTTGAACTGACACGCCTGGACACAATGCGTGCCCTGGGGGCAAGGGGGGTGTAACCCTCATCGAAGTCCTCTGGAGGGGGTGGGGGGCTGTCTTTCTGGCTGTCATCTTGGTCAATAACTCCGGCCAGTCTCGCTTTGGAGAGGTAGCGCCTTTCTTCGGGAGGCAGGAGGGGCATTTACTTAAGAAATGAGTGTCGATGCGACGCACTCTTTGCAAAGTGGCATTTAGTTTCGCTAGGAAGTTTATTTGAACTTGCATTAAGGAGTACTGTCTAAATATACTGTGGCTGGCTCGGAGGATTTTTGAGTCGAAACGGAGCTCGTCAGGGAGAGAATCTAATGTCTTGGAGATTTCTTGTTTGAGGAAAGAGAGGGTTCGGGATCGTAGTTCGGTTCCATGACGTTGTTTTACTAGGGTAGGGAGATCAAGGTGAATAACTTTAAGCTAGGTGAGGACTATCATATTCTCAGGGTGGGGATGAGATCTTCATCCTGGGTGATGAGTTCACCGTGGTGGGAAGTGGGACCATTAGCTTCTAATAGGTTATCTTCAACAAATGACACAAGGCGTTGGAAAAAGTCCTCTGGGCGTTCGTTCAGTTGTAGTTTGAAATTGGCAAAATCTAAGAAACGGGTTTCGGTGGACTGGAAGCCGAAATGGGCGTGGATAATTTGCCAAATGTTCTGCAGCGACGTAAAACTTTTAACTATAGAGTTTCGTGAAATAATGGGGCAAAAGTTAGCATTTTGTCCTAGCATTAACTCTAGGTGTACACATTTCTGTTGCCCAGTACGTCTGTTAGCTTCTGAATAGCTTCGCCATCGTTTGCTAAACCGCGCTTGGGATTCGTAACGGATTTTCAGTTTCTCCAGGTGAAGCTGTCGTCGAGGAAAGAGGCGAAATTGGGGTTGAGTGAAAGAATATATTGCAGGTTTTGTCGCCATGCTTCAAAGGATTTTGGTTAGTGACCATTGTTTTGGAGCACGAATTGACGCCATAGTGGGCAGTTCAGCCGTTAGCTAGCGATAAATCTAACGAAGACAGAGTGTACTTTCCTGATTATAAATACGTCTCTTCCGACAAATTTGAGGCTTGCTTGTTGTAGCACCTTGGCTATCTTGTCTCGAGGTCGTGGGTTGAAACAGCTGCCACCACGCCAGTAAATAAACGAGAAGTAACACGACAACAAGACTATAATCAGAGCGAACAAAGTACACGAGGCAAAAACAATGATGTAACCGAGCCTGCATAACAAAAAGGCGCGGGCTTGGAAACTAACTAGACAGCAAGCAGTGCAATTCGCTGGCGAAAAGGCCAATTTCGACCCTTAAATAGTGCGACGAGCACCTATATTATATCAATCATAGAGGAAGAACTCAACCCCTCCTCTCCAGGAGTTTTGTTATAAACTTTGATGAGTCCATTTATAAATACAGTTTAAATTTACAGTTCGAATATTGTCCATCCATGTCAAACTAAAATGGTTAAATTATTTGCTTAAAGTTTGAATTCGTTCGTTATTCTTTCTTTCCACAGATAAGAAAGAAACAATAGACGATAACGAAGCAGAAAAGGATCAACAGACCCAGCAAACTTGTTGTACAAATCTTAAACGTGAGTTAGAAAGAAGGGACTTAGAACTGAACAAATTAAACACTGAACTATCACAATGTAAAGACAAACTAAAAAAGATGGAGGAAGAAAACAGCAAGTTGAAGCAGGACTACAACTGTGCAAAAACGGAACAGGAAAACATGAAAACAAAATTTGAAATTAAGGTTCAGGAGTATAATTTTGTGATGAAGGAAGAAAGAAAGTTAAACGAAGAACTAAGGATTTTACGAAAATGGCGAGATGACTTAGATAAACATGCTGGACCTCTGCATTACTGTAACCAAAAGCTAACAAGGCGAGGCCCACGTGGGCAACGACAGGTAATCTATCACTGGTGTTTTTGTTACTGTTATCGAAATAGTTGTTGTTAAAGCTATCGATCAATGGTGCATTTGTCGATATCATCGAAATAGATGTTGTTAAACTATCACTGGTGTTTTTGTTGCTGTTATCGAAATAGTTTTTTATTAAAGCTATCACTGGTGTTTTCGTCGATGTTATCGAAATAGATGTTGTTAAAACTGTCACTGGTGTTTTTGTAGCTGTTATCGAAGTAGTTGCTGTTAAAGCTGTCACTGGTGTTTGAATCGTCGATGTTGTCGAAATAGATGTTGTTGAAACTGTCACTGGTGTTTTTATAGCTGTTGTATCGAAACAGTTGTTGTTAAAGCTATCACTGGTGTTTTCGTCGATGTCATCGAAATAGATGTTGTTGAAATTGTCACTGGTGTTTTTATAGCTGTTATATCGAAACAGTTGTTGTTAAAGCTATCACTGGTGTTTTCGTCGATGTCATCGAAATAGATGTTGTTAAAACTGTCACTGGTGTTTTTGTAGCTGTTATCGAAATAATTGTTGTTAAAGCCATCACTGGTGTTTTTGTCTATGTCACCGAGAATGATGTTGTTAAAACTGTCACGGGTGTTTTTGTTGCTGTTATCAAAATAATTGTTGTTAAAGTTGTTACTGGTGTTTTCGTCAATGTCATTGAAGTAGATGTTGTTAAAACTGTCACAGGTGTTTTTGTCGCTGTTATTGAAATAGTTGTCGTTATAGCTATCACTGGTGTTTTCATCGTTATCGGTATAATTGTTGTTGCAGCCATAATCATTATCATTATCAGCATGTTCATTCTTTTCGTTTTCAGATATTCTTGCTATCATAAGCTCGTCTTTCATTACCTTCATCATGATAACTATCGCTTCCATTTTCGTTGCCGTTTCAGTGCCCCTTCACAACCAATATTGTTAACACTTAAACTACAATCTTCTCACCACAGGCCACCGAACAAGTGTTTCCCAGAGTTCCTTGCTGTCAGGGATCGGAAGTATCACGTGACCAGATAACTCGTACCGTGTGCATTACTAGGGCTCCATCTCAGCAACTTGGGCTGGAGATCTCAGGAGGAAATGCAGTTGGAATTTATATTACAACCCTTGTTGAGGGTTCGCCGGCAGAGTTGGCCGGGATTAGATTAGGAGACCGAATTATGAAGGTCAGTTGAATAACTCATTTGTTTGGAAAATAAAGAGTTTCTTTAAAATCGGTTTCGATTCCAAAATGCCGCATTCTAGAGTTTTTTTCCCAATAAATCGTAACGTAAAATTCTTTAAAAAACCTTCAGCACTGACACTTGAATTTCTAAAGGAGTTCTTTTTACACTTGGACCCCGATAATTTGAAGTTTCAAGGGAAACACAAGATACTTCGAATTGTCGGAGGTTCGAATTATAGGGGTCAAGAATAAATACGCCATTTCGACCTTTGATAGCCGAATTTGCTCTATTTTCACCATATTCGTGAGCAGTTGGTCGTCTATTTCAAATGTTTTCATCAACAAAACATTTTTCTAATTTCTAAAATAACATAAATGTTTAAACAGTGACCAGTATAAAGACGATTAGCCTATTAATTTTTCTCACGTCGACAAGTTGATACAAAGGGATTTTTAAATTAAAAGATTAAAATAACGAGCTGTGATATGTTTGAGACTATAACTTTAAAGAGATAATCGAAATATGAACTGTTTTAGACCATAATTTTTTAACAAATGTACTAATTTCCAACAGCGTCTGCCCTTTTTCAATCAGCCACTAACTTAACTTCGAACATAAATTACTTCGAAATAGCGGGGACTTCGAATTATCCGAGGTAAAATGACCAAGAAAAGTAGAGCAAAACCAAAGGAAATGAACTTTACTTCGAATTAGCGGGACTTCGAATTATCCGAGGTAAAATGACTAAGAAAAGAGGGGCAAAACCAAAGGAAATGAACTTTACTTCGAATTAGCGAGAACTTCAAATTATCCGAGTTCGAATTATCGGAGGTAAAATTACTTTAAAAAAGTGGGGCAAAACCAAGGGAAATGAACTTTACTTCGAATTAGCGAGAACTTCGAATTATCTGAGTTCGAATCATCGGGATCCAACAATATCTGTCTTGTATGAATTGTTCACAATAGACCTTATCAAAAATGACGTCAATTTTAATATTCTTTCTTTGCCATTCAAATTAGCCTACTAGCCTCGTTCTTGGGTTAAACTTTCGAAAGGATATGTTACCCAAAACGAGGCTAGTAGTTCTAATTTTAATAAAGATGAATAAGAACTATAAGTTGTAATTTACGGGCGAAGTGAAGTTGATAAAAGGGCAAAATGATTAACATCATTATTTCAGTTTACCGAAATAGCCAATCACATTAGCAGAACTGGATTGTATTCACGTCTCCAAAGTCGCCAATGTTGGCAGAGGTTATTTCGGGTGAAACTCTTATGTCCTTAACGTCCACGCAATCCTCCATAACTTGTCTGTTCTTGCTAACAAGGGAATCTATCGCGCCATCTTTTCGAGTCGTGGCGAGCTAAATTGTCTAGCCATTTTTAAATAATCGCCTTTCATGCCTTGGCTACAAGCCACCTTTGCATTACCTCAGCCCTTGTCAAACTCAGTGTATTTGCGTTGAAGGTCTTATTACTTCAGCAAATGCGCATGCTCATACTTTTGCACACGTGTGTAAGTCGGTGGCGCAGGCGGCGACTCGTAATCCTAGGGTTGCAAGTTGTGTCCTTGAGCAAGACACTTTATCCAACTTGTTGTAGTCGACCCAACTTTGTAAATGAGTACCAGCTTCTGCTGGGGGCTAACATGAGATAGATAAGTGTCCTGTCCAGGAGGAGTTAAAAACTCTCATCCCCTTAACACTACGGAAACTGGAGATTAGCGCCGGCCTTATGGGCCACGAGGTTCTAGAAGGGATTTAGCTCGTGTAACAATCCCAGCTTGCTGCAAGTCGCAAAGCGTCCTGGTAATTATATGTTATTTGTCCTTAGATAAGCGTTTATGACATGACTCGTGCAACAAAGGACGCGGCGGTTACAGTGTTGAACCATTTCAAGACCATGAATCATGTTACCATGGAGATAGCATATACAACAAGTGAGTACATGCAGACTGTCCATTATGGTGTTACTAAATGTTATTAATATACATCAGTAAGATTAGTAAAAAGCCTCTGATCAATATCTTCAATTGGGCCGTATAGCACTACCATTATTTTGTCAGATATTGTCTTATTATACAGCAGAATACTCGTTGTCTAATATGGCTCGGGAAACATCTGAAGGTATAGGCTTATGGACGATGGAAGCAGATGGTATTACTTTTAAATACCAAGCAATAAATAAGATCAACTTAGGTCTCATAAATCTTTTAAAGATGGTTAGTTATATTTCATTTCCACTTGTTTGAAAAGGTTCTGAGCTTTGTTTTTATTTAGTCCTCTCTGGTGTTTAACGACAAAAAAAGTCTTTGATAATTAACTTTGCATTAGGAACGCCGTTCTCAATACTTTCAATCCATCCTTGCCACTTTAAGTGTTATATATATGTGGGGTCGCGCCAATACCATTTGCAATAAACCGTGTAATATCTTAACCACTCCCCCAGCCACTCCTCCTCTACAATAAGTTTTCCTCGCCACTAAACCAAAAAGCAAGAGCAAAATTGAAGAGCATTTGGATATCTTTGTCATTGATCAATTTTTTCAAATTTGCCAGATTGCAAGGAGATACTCATGCAGAAACCTCATGACTCACTTTACGTCAAGTAAGTGTGGGTTATTGACGTTGTTGATATCGTTGTATTTCCGACCAATCACTGATTACTAACATTTGAACAATGATTGTGTTACCGACCTATCGATATCACTGACTTACAATTGGAAATCAACGTGTTGCCTACCAATCACTGACTACCAATTGGGTCTCATTGTTTCCGACCAATCACTAACAACTGGTTCCTACGTATTTCTGATTAACAATCACTCTTCATCACCATTACGATCTTCAATGCCATCACCATTAGTATTTCCATGACCATGACCATTTCCTTTTTTACCACCATTTTTATTACCATTTCCATCATCATTACCATTTCCATCACCATAACCATCTCCATTACCATTACTTTTTCCATCGCCATTAGCTTTTTCATCACCATTTCCATTTCCACCACCATGGCCACTTCTATCACCATTACTATTTTCATCACCATTGCCATCACCATTACCAGCATCATTTTCATCAACATTAGCATTTCCATCATCAGTTCTATTTCTATCACACTTCCATTTCCATCACCGTTGACATTATCGTCTTCATTACCATCATTGCTACAATACCTTTACTATTATTATTACCACAACCACCATCAATAACCACATAAACTTCCATGTCCATCAATATTAACATCATCACTACCATTTTGATTACCAGCGCAAATACCATTACCATTACCACATTACCAACACCATTATTCTAACAAATATACCACCATTATCATTGCCGTTATTGTAACCGTGATCGTTATCATTTCTCCAGAACATGTCTCAAGCACGATGCTAATGATCCCAGAGAGCTTTCTTTTCTGGTGGGAGAAAAACTTCACGTGACCAAAACCTTTACACGCTACGAAAGCAAGAGTGGTCAGTGGAAATGGAAAGCAACGCGCATGACAACTGACGGCAAACATGAATATGGTTACATCCCAGTTCAACCAAGGTAACGTGTCAGTGACGTGTCAATATTGACGGTGGGAGCTAGGTCAGACTAGTAGTAAGAACCAGAGGCAGGAATATAAAAAGAATGAGAGGAAGGATGAGTGTTTGTATAATACAGTTTTCTTGTTGTACGTTGACACAAACTGGAACTTGTCGATCAGCCTAAAAGGCCCCATACAAGTTTCTTCGTTTCAAAAGTTATATAAGACAGTGTTGTAGCTCGCAGACCGTACAACAAGCCAGTCCCAACCAAGCCACCATTACACATTTGCAACTGTCTCTCTCTCTCTCTCTCTCTCTCTCTCTCTCTCTCTCTCTCTCTCTCTCTCTCTCTCTCTATCTCTCTCTCTCTCT